>PNEQ01009342.1:0-36722 GCA_003012365.1 Medauroidea extradentata
TGAAGTAAAGCCATGATATGGGGGCAAGCCAGCTAGTCCATCCTTGTTAAGCCACATAGCATGTAAGGAGTACTGAAGAAATGCCATGATAAGAGGGCGAGCCAGATAGTACATTCATGTTGAGCCTCGTAGGATGTAAGGTGTACTGAAGTTAAGCCATGATATGTGGGCAAGCCAGCTAGTACATTCATGTTAAGCCACGTACCATGTAAGGTGTATGGTAGGAAATCCATTATGTTAGGGAGAGCCAACTAGGCATTTCAAGTTAAGCCACGACGGGTGTAAGGTGTACAGAAGTTAAGTCATGATACGTGGGCGAGCCAACTAGTTCATTCATGTTAAGCCACATAGGATTTAAGGTGTACTGAAGTAAAGCCATGATATGTTGGCAAGCCAGTTAGTCCATTCATGTTAGGCCACATAGCATGTAAGGAGTACTGAAGTAAAGCCATGATAAGAGGGCGAGCCAGCTAGTACATTCATGTTGAGCCTCGTAGGATGTAAGGTGTACTGAAGTAAAGCCATGATATGTGTGCAATCCAGCAAGTCCATTCATGTTAATCCACAAAGCATGTAATGTGTTCTGAAGTAAAGCCATTATAAGTGGGCGAGCCAGCTAATACATTAATGTTTAGCCAAATAGCATGTAATGTGTACTGAAGTGAAGACTTGATATGTGAGTGAGCCAGCTAGTACATTCATGTTAAGCCACGTAGCATATAAAATGTACTGAAGTAAAACCATGATATGTAGGCGAGACAATTAGTTCATTCATGTTAAGCCACTTAGCATGTAAGATGTACTGAAGTAAAGCCATGATAAATGGGCGAGCCAACACGTCCATTCATGTTAAGCCACGAAGCATGTAAGAATTACTGAAGTAAAGACATGATATGTGGCGAGCCAACTTGTCCATTCATGTAAAAACACGTAGGATGTATGGTGTACTGAAGTAAAGCTATGATAAGTTGGCAAGCCAGCTAGTCCATTCATGTAAAGCCACATAGGATGTAAGGACTTCTGAAATAAAGCCATGATATGTGGGCAAGCCAGCTAGTACATTAATTTTAAGCCACGTAGCATGTAATGTGTACTGAAGAAAATCCGTGATATGTGGGCAAGCCAGCTAGTACATTCATGTTAAGCCACGTAGCATGTAAGGTGAAGTGAAATAAAGCAATGATATGTGGACAAGCCAGCTAGTACATTCATGTTAAGCCACGTAGCATGTAAGGTGTACTGAAGTAAAGCCATGATAAGTGGGTGACCCAACTAGTACATTCATGTTAAGCCACGTAGCATGTAAGGTGTACTGAAGTAAAGCCATGATATGTGGACAAGCCAGCTAGTAAATTCATGTTAAGCCACGTAGCATTTAAGGTGTACTGAAGTAAAGCCATGATATGTGGGCGACCCAACTAGTACATTCATGTTAAGCCAGGTAGCATGTAAGGTTTAATTATATAAAGCCATAATTGTTGGCAAGCCAGCTAGTACATTCATGTTAAGCTACGTATGATTCAAATTGTACTGAAGTAAAGCCATGATATGTGGGGAAGCAAGCTAGTACATTCATGTTAAGCCACGTAGCATGTAATGTGTACTGAAGTAAAGCCATGATATGTGGGCAAGCCAGCTAGTACATTCATGTCAACCACAAAGCGTGTAAGGTGTACTCAAGTCAAGCCTATATATGTGGGAGAGCCAACTAGTCCTTTCATGTTAAGCCACGTAGGATGTAAGGTGTACTGAAGTAAAGCATTGATATGTGGGCATGCCAGCTAGTCCATCCATGTTAAGCCACACAGAATGTAAGGTGTACTGAAGTTAAGCCATGATAAGTGGGCGAGCCACCTAGTACATTCTTGTTAAGCCACGTAGCATGTAAGGTGTGCTGAAGTAAAGCCATTATATGTAGGCATGTCGGCTAATACATTCATGTTAAGCTACATAGCATTTCAGGTGAACTGAAGTATTTAACCATGATATGTGGGCAAGCCCGCTAGTACATTCATGTTAAGCCACATAGCATGTAAGGTATACAGTAGTAAAGCCATCATATTTGGGAGAGCCAATTAGTCATTTCATGTTAAGCCACGTAGGATGTAAGGTGTACAGAAGTTATGCCATAATAGGTGGGCGAGCCAACTAGTTCATTCATGTTAAGCCACATAGGAGTTAAGGTGTACTGAAGTAAAGCCATGATATGTGGGCAAGCCAGTTAGTTCATTCATGTTAGGCCACATAGCATATAAGGAGTACTGAAGTAAATCCGTGATAAGAGGGCGAGCCAGCTAGTACATTCATGTTAAGCCAAGTAGCATGTAAGGTGTACTGAAGTAAATCCATGATATGTGGGCGAGCCAGCTAGTACATTCATGTTTAGCAACGTAGGATGTAAAGAGTACTGAATTAAAGCCATGATATGTGGGTAAGCCAACTAGTCTGTTTACATTAAACGACGTAGGAGCTTAGGTGTACTGAAGTAAAGCCATGATATGTAAGGGAGCCAACTAGTCCATTCATGTTAAGCCACGTAGGATGTAAGGTGTACTGAAGTAAAGCCATGATATGTGGGCAAGCCAGCTAGTCCATTCATGTTAAGTCACATAAGATGTAAGGTGTACTGAAGTAAAGCCATGATATTCTGGCGAGCCAGCAAGTACATTCATGTTAATCATGTAGATGTAATGTGTACTGAAGTAAATCCATGATAAGTAGGCAAGCCAGCTAGTACGTTCATGTTAAGTCACGTAGGATGTAAGGTGTACTGAAGTAAAATAATGATATATGGGCGAGCCAACTAGGCCATTCATGTTAAGCCACGTAGGATGTAAGGTGTACAGAAGTAAAGCCATGATATGTTGGCGAGCCACGCATGTACATTCTTGTTAAGCTACGTTGCATGTAAAGGGTACTGAAGTAAATCCATGATAAGAAGGCGAGCCAACTAGTACATTTATGTTGAGACAGGTAGCATGTAATGTGTACAGAAGTAAAGCCATGATATGTGGGCGAGCCAGCTATAAAATTCACGTTAAGCAACGTAGGATGAAAGGTGTACTGAAGTAAAGCCAAGCTATATGGGGGAGCCAACTTATCCGTTCATGTTAAGCCACATAGCATGTAATGTGTACTGAAGTAAAGCTATTATAAGAGGGCGAGCCAGCTAGTACATTCGTGTTAAGCCATGTAGCATGTAAGGTGTACTGAAGTAAAGCCATGATATGTAGGCAAGCCAGCAAGTCCATTCATGTTAAGCCACATAGCATGTAATGTGTACTGAAGTAAAGCTATTATAAGTGGGCGGGCCAGCTAGTACATTCGCGTTAAGTTATGTAGCATGTAAGGTGTACTGAAGTAAAGCCGTGATATGTGGGTGAGCCAGCAAGTACATTCATGTTAGGCCATGTAGGATGTAAGGTGTACTGAAGTAAAGCCAAGATATGTGGGCGAGCCAGCTAGTACATTCATGTTAAGCCACGTTGCATGTATGGTGTACTTAAGTAAAGCCATCATATGTTGGCAAGCCAGCAAGTACATTCATGTTAAGCCACGTAGCATGTTAGGTGTACTGAAGTAAAGCCATGAAATGTGGGAGAGCCAGCTAGTACATTCATGTTAAGCCACGTAGGATATAAGGTGTACTGAAGTATACCCATGATATGTGGGCGAGACAGCAAGTCCATTTATGTTAAGCCACATCGGATGTCACGTGTACTGAAGTAAAGCCATGATATGTGCCGAGCCAACTTGTCCATTGATGTTAAGCCACGAAGGATGTAAGGTGTACTGAAGTAAAGCCATGATAAGTGGGCAAGCCAGCTAGTCAATTCATGATAAGCCACATAGGATGTAAGGTGTACTGAAATAAAGCCATGATATGTGGGCAAGCCAGCTAGTACATTAATGTTAAGCCACGTAACATGTTATGTGTACTGAAGAAAAGCCATGATATATGAAAGAGCCAACTAGTCCTTTCATGTTAAGCCACGTAGGATGTAAGGTGTACTGAAGTAAAGATATGATATGTGGCGGAGCCAACAAGTCCATTCATGTTAAGCCACGTAGGATGTAAGGTGTACTGAAGTAAAGCCATGATATGTGGGCAAGCTAGCTAGTCCATTCATGTTAAGCCAAATAGCATGTAAGGTGTACGTAATAAAGCCATGATATGTTTGCGAGCCAGCTCTTACATTCATGTTAAGCCATGTAGCATGTAAGGTGTAATGAAGTAAAGCCATGATATGTGGGTGAGCCAGCTTGTACATTCATTTTAAGCCATGTAGGAGGTAAGGTGTACTGAAGTAAAGGCATGATATGTTGAAGAGCCACCTAGTACATTCCTGTTAAGCCACATCGAATACTAGGTGTACTGAAGTAAAGCCATGATATGTGGGCAAGCCAGCTAGTCCATTCATGTAAAACCACATAAGATGTAAGGTGTACTGAAGTAAAGCCATGATATTCTGGCGAGACAGCAAGTACATTCATGTTAAGCCATGTAGATGTAATGTGTACTGAAGTAAATCCATGATAAGTAGGCAAGCCAGCTAGTACGTTCATGTTAGGCCACGTAGGATGTAAGGTGTACTAAAGTAAATCCATGATATATGGGCGAGCCAACTAGTCCATTCATGTTAAGCCACATAGGATGTAAGGTGTACAGAAGTAAAGCCATGATATGTTGTCGAGCCAGCTTGTACATTCATGTTAAGCCACGTTGCATGTAAGGTGTACTGAAGTAAAGCCATAATAAGTGGTCTAGCCAGCTAGTACATTCATGTTTAGCCATGTAGTTTGTAAGGTGTACTGAAGATAAGCCATGATATGTGGGCGAGCCAGCTAGTCCATTCATGTTAAACCACTTAGCTTGAAAGGTGTACTGAAGTAAAGCCATGGTATGTGGCGAGACAACTTGTCCATTCATGTTAATTCACGTAGGATGTAAGGTGTCCTGAAATAAAGCCATGATATGTTTGCGAGCCAGCTAGTACATGTATGTTAAACCATGTAACATGTAAGATGTACTGAAGTAAAGCCATGATATTTGGGCGAGCCAACTAGTCCATTCATGTTAAGCCACATAGGATGTAAGGTGTACAGAAGTAAAGCCATGATATGTTGTCGAGCCAACTTGTACATTCATGTTAAGCCTTGTTGCATGTAAGGTGTACAGAAGTAAAGCCATGATATGTTGTCGAGCCAACTTGTACATTCATGTTAAGCGTTGTTGCATGTAAGGTGTACAGAAGTAAAGCCATGATATGTGGGTGAGCCAGCTAGTTCATTCATGTTAAGCCACCTATCATGTAAGTTGTGCTGAAGTAAATCTATGATATGTGGGCGAGCCAGCAGGTACTTTCATGTTTAGCCACGTAGGATGTAAGGTGTACTGAAGTAAAGCCATGATATGTGGAGGAGCCAATTAGTCCATTTATGTTAAGAGATGTAGGATGTAAGGTTTCCTGAAATAAAGCCTTGATATGTGGGGGAGCTAACTAGTCCATTCATAATAAGCCATGTAGGATGTAAGGTGTACTGAAGTAAAGGCATGTTATGAGGGCGAGCCAACAATTTCATTCATTTTAAGCCACGTATTATGTCAGTTGTACTGAAGTAATGCCATGATATGTAGGCAAGCCATCTAGTCCATTCATGTTAAGCCATGTAGGATGTAAGGTGTTCTGAAGTAAAGCCGTGATATGTGGGCGAGCTAGCTAGTACATACATATTAAGCTACGTAGGATGTAAGTTGTACTGAAGTAAAGACATGATATGCGGGGTGCCAAATAGTCCGTTCATGTTAAGCGACATAGGATGTAAGGAGAACTGAAGTAAAGCAATGATATGTGGGCGAGCCAACTAGTCTATTCATGTTAAGCCACGTAGGATGTAAGGTGGACTGAAGTAAAGCAATGATATGTGGGCGAGCCAACTAGTCTATTCATGTTAAGCCACGTAGGATGTAAACTGTACAGAAGTTAAGCCATGATATGGTTTAATGCCAGCTAGTCCATTCATGTTAAGGCACATAGCATGTCAGGTGTACTGAAGTAAAGCCATGATATGTGGGCAAGCCAGCTAGTACATTCATGTTAAGCCACATAGTATGTAAGTTGTACTGTAGTAAAGCCATGATATTTGGGAGAGCCAACTAGTCCTTTCATGATAAGCCACGTAGGATGTAAGGTGTACAGAACTTAAGCCATGTTATGTGGGCAAGCCAGCTAGTCCATTCATGTTAAGCTTAGTAGGATGTAAAGTGTCACGAAGATAAACCATGATATTTTGGCAAGCCAGCTAGTACATTCATGTCTATCAACATAGCATGTTAGGTGTACTAAAGTAAAGCCATGAAATGTGGGCGAGCCAGCTAGTACATTCATGTTAAGCCACGTAGGATAAAAGGTGTACTGAAGTAAAGCCATGATATGTGGGCAAGCCAGCAAGTCCATTCATGTTAAGCCACGTCGGTTGTCAGGTGTACTGAAGTAAAACTATGATATGTGGCGAGCCAACTTGTCCATTCATGTTAAGCCATGTAGGATGTAAGGAGTACTGAAGTAAAGCCATGATAAGTGAATAAGCCAGCTAGTCCATTCATGTTAAGCCACATCGGATGTAAGGTGTACTGAAATAAAGCCATGATATGTGGGCAAGCCAGCTAGTATATTAATGTTAAGCCACGTAGCATGTTATGTGTACTGAAGAAAATCCATGATATGTGAAAGACCAAACTAGTCCTTTCAAGTTATGCCACGTAGGATGTAAGGTGTTCTGATGTTAAGCTATGATACGTTGGCAAGCCAGCTAGTTCAGTTATGTTATGCCACATAGCATGTAAGGTGTACTTTGGTAAAGCCATGTTATGAGGGAGAGCCAACTAGTCCTTTCATGTTAAGCCACGCAGGATGTAAGGTGTACTGAAGTAAAGCCTTTATATCTGGGCGAGCCATGTTGCCCATTCTTGTTAAGCCATGTAGGATTTAAGGTGAACTGAAGTAAAGCCATGATATGTGGGCAAGCCAGCTAGTAGTTTCATGTTAAGCCACATAGCATGTAAGGTGTACTAAAGTAAAGCCATGATATGTGGGGGAGCCAACTAGTCCATTCATGTTAAGCGACGAGGGAGATTAGGTGTACTAAAGTAAAGCTATGATATGTGGGGGAGCCAACTAGTCCATTCATGTTAAGCCACCTTGGATGTAATGTGCACTGAAGTAAAGCCATGATATGTGGGCAGGCAAGCTAGTCCATTCATGTTAAGCCAAATAGCAAGATAAGGTGTACTTAAGTAAAGCCATGATATGTGTTAAAGCCAGTTAGTACATTCATTTTAAGCCAAATAGCATGTAATGTGTACTTAAGTAAAGCCATGATATGTTTGCGAGCCAGCTAGTACATTCATGTTAAGCCATGTAGCATGTAAGTTGTACTGAAGTAATGCCATGATTAGTTTGCGAGCCAACTATTACATTCATGTTAAGCCATGTAGCATGTAAGGTGTACTGAAGTAAAGCCATGATAAGTAGGCAAGCCAGCTAGTACATTCATGTTAGACCATGAAGGATGTAAGGTGTACTAAAGTAAAACCATGATATATGGGCGTGCAAACTAGTCCATTATTGTTAAGCCACGTTGGATGTAAGGTGTACAGAAGTAAAGCCATGATATGTTGGCGAGCCAGCAAGTACATTCATGTTAAGCCACGTAGCATGTAAGGTGTACTGAAGTAAAGCCATGATATGTGGGCTAGCCAGCCAATACATTCATTTTAAGCCACGTTGTATGTAAGATGTACTGAAGTAAAGCCATGATATGTTTGCGAGCCAGCTAGTACATGCATGTTAAACCATGTAACATGTAAGATGTACTGAAGTAAAGCCATGATATTTGGGCGAGCCAACTAGTCCACTCATGATAAGCCACGTAGGATGTAAGGTGTACTGAAGTAAAGCCATGATATGTGGGCAAGCCAGCTAGTACATTCATGATAAGCCACTTAGTATGTAAGGTGTACTGTAGTAAAGCCATGATATTTGGGAGAACCAACTAGTCCTTTCATGTTAAGCCATGTAGGATTGAAAGTGTACAGAAGTAAAGCCATGATATGTGTTCAAGCCAGCAAGTACATTCATGTTAAGCCACGTAGCACGTAAGTTGTACTGAAGTAAAGCCATGATATGTGGGCTAGCCAGCTAATTCATTCATTTTAAGCCACGTTGTATGTAAGATGTACTGAAGTAAAGCCATTATATTTGGGCGAGCCAGCTAGTCCATTCATATTAAGCCACGTCGGATGTAAGGTGTACTGAATTAAAGCCATAATATGTGGACGAGCAATCTAGTCCATTCATATTAAGCCATGTAAGATGTAAGGTGTACAGAAGTAAAGCCATGATATGTTGGCGAGCCAGCAAGTACATTCATGTTAAGCCACGTAGCATGTAAGGTGTACTGAAGTAAAGCCATGATATGTGGGCTAGCCAGCTAATACATTCATTTTAAGCCACGTTGTATGTAAGATGTACTGAAGTAAAGCCATGATATGTTTGCGAGCCAGCAAGTACATGCATGTTAAACCATGTAACATGTAAGATGTACTGAAGTAAAGCCATGATATTTGGGCGAGCCAACTAGTCCACTCATGATAAGCCACGTAGGATGTAAGGTGTACTGAAGTAAAGCCATGATATGTGGGCAACCACGCTAGTACATTCATGATAAGCCACTTAGTTTGTAAGGTGTATTGTAGTAAAGCCATGATATTTAGGAGAGCCAACTAGTCCTTTCATGTTAAGCCACGTAGGATTGAAAGTGTACAGAAGTAAAGCCATGATATGTGTTCAAGCCAGCAAGTACATTCATGTTAAGCCACGTAGCACGTAAGGTGTACTGAAGTAAAGCCATGATATGTGGGCTAGCCAGCTAATACATTCATTTTAAGCCACGTTGTATGTAGATGTACTGAAGTAAAGCCATGATATTTGGGCGAGCCAGTCCATTCATGTTAAGCCACGTCGGATGTAAGGTGTACTGAATTAAAGCCATATTATGTGAACGAGCCAACTATTCCATTCATTTTAAGCCACGTAGTATGTAAGTTGTACTGAAGTAAAGCCATAATATGTGGGCGAACCATCTAATCCATTTATGTTAGGCCATGTAGGACGTAAGGTGTACTGAAGTAAAGCCATGATAGGTGGGCAAGCCAGCTAGTACATTAATGTTAAGCCACGTACCATGTTATGTTTACTGAAGAAAAGCCATGATATGTGAAAGACCAAACTAGTCCTTTCATGTTATGCCACGCAGGATGCAAGGTGTTCTGATGTTAAGCCATGATACGTTGGCAAGCCAGCTAGTTCAGTCATGTTATGCCACATAGCATGTAAGGTGTACTGAGGTAAAGCCATGATATGAGGGAGAGCCAACTAGTCCTTTCATGTTAAGCAACGTAGGATGTAAGGTGTACTGAAGTAAAGCCATTATATCCGGGCGAGCTATGTAGTCCATTCATGTTAAGCCATGTAGGATGTAAGTTAAACTGAAGTAAAGCCATGATATGTGGCAAAACAACTTGTCCATTCATGTTAAGCCACGTAGGATGTAAGGTGTACTGAAGTAAAACCATGATAAGTGGGCAAGCCAGCTAGTCCATTCATGTTAAGCCACATAGGATGTAAGGTGCACTGAAATAAAGCCATGATATGTGGGCAAGCCAGCTAGTACATGAATGTTAAGCCACGTAGCATGTTATGTGTACTGAAGAAAAGCCATGATATGTGAAAGAGCCAACTAGGCCTTTCATGTTAAGCCTCGTATGATGTAAGTTGTACAGAAGTTAAGACATGATACGTGGGCAAGCCAGCAAGTTCATTCATGTAAAGCCACATAGCATGTAAGGTGTACTGAATTAAAGCCATGATATGTGGGAGAGCAAACTTGTCATTTCTTGTTCAGCCACGTAGGCTGTAAGGTGTACTGAAGTAAAGACATAATATGTGGACGAGCCATCTAGTCCATTCATGTTAAGCCATGTAGGATGTAAGGTGTACAGAAGTAAAGCAATGATATTCTGGTGAGCCTTCAATTACATTCAGGTATAAGCCACGTAGCATGTATGGTGTACTGAAGTAAAGCCATGATATGTGGGTGAGCCAGCTAGTACATTCATGTTAAGCCTTGTAGGATGTAAGGTGTACAAAATTAAAGCCTGATATGTTGAGGAGCCATCTAGTACATTCATGTTAAACCACGTAGGTTGTAAGTTGTACTGAAGCCAAGCCATGGTATTTTGGGCGAGCCTTCTAGTCCATTCATATTAAGCGACGTAGCATGTAAGATGTACTGAAGTGAAGCCATGATATGTGTGCGATCCAGCTAGTACATTCAATATAAGCTACGTAGGATGTAAGTTGTACTTAAGTAAACCCATGATATGTTTGCGAGCCAGCTGGTACTATCATGTTAAACCTTGTAACATGTAATGTGTACTGAAGTAAAGCCATGATATGTGACGGGAGAAAACTAGTCCATTCATGTTAAGCGATATCGGATGTAAATTTTACTGAAATAAAGACTTGACATGTGGGGGAGCCAACTACTCCATTCATGATAAGTAACTTAGGATGTAAGGTGTACTGAAGTAAAGCCACGATATGTGGGCGAGCCGGTTAGTATGTTCATGTTAAGCCACGTAGGATGTAAGGTGTACTGAAGGAAAGCCATGAAATGTGCGCGAGCCAACTATTCCATTCATTTTAAGCCATGTAGGATGTATGTTGTACTGAAGTAAAGCCGTGATATGTTTTCGAGCCATCTAGTCCATTCATGTTAAGCCATGTAGGTTGTATGGTGTACTGAATTAAAGCCATGATAAGTAGGCAAGCCAGCTAGTACATTCATGTTAGGCCATGTAGGATGTAAGGTGTACTAAAGTTAAGCCATGATATGTGGGCAGGCCAGCTAGTACATTTATGATAAGCTACGTAGGATGTAAGGTGTAATGAAGAAAAACAATTATATGTTGGCAAGCCAGCTAGTACTTCATGTTAAGTCACATGGCATATAAAGTGTTCTGAAGTAAAGCTATTATAAGTGGGCGAGCCAGCTAGTACATTAGTGTTAAGCCACGTTGCATGTAATGTGTACTGAAGTTAAGCCATGATACTTTGAGCGAGCCAACTAGTCCATTCTTTTAAGCCAAGTAGCATGTAAGCTGTACGGAAGTAAAGCCAAGATATGTGGTCGAGCCAGCTAGTACATTCATGTTAAGCCACGTAGCATGTAAGGTGTACTTAAGTAAAGCCATGTTATGTTTTCGTGCCAGCTAGTACATTCATGTTAAACCACGTAAAATGTAAGGTGTACTGAAGTAAATCCATGATATGTGGGGAAGCTAACTAGTCCATTCATGTTAATCGATGTAGGATGTAAGGTTTACTGAAATAAAGCCTTGATATATGTAGCCGCCTAACAGTCCATTCATGGTAAGCCACTTAGGATGTAAGGTGTTCTGAAGTAAAGCCATGATATGTGGGCGAGACATATAGTCCATTCATGTCAAGCCATGTAGGATGTAAGGTTAGTGAAGTAAAGCCATGAGAAGAAGGTAAGCCAGCTATTACATTCATGTTAGGCCACGTAGGATGTAAGGTGTACTATAGTAAAGCCATGATATGTTGGCGAGCCAGCAAGTACATTCATGTTAAACCATGTAGCATGTTAGGTGTACTATAGTAATGCCATGAAATGTCATCGAGCCAGCTATTACATTCATGTTAAGCCACGTAGGATATAAGCTGTACTGAAGTAAAGCCATGATATGCGGGGTGCCAAATAGTCCGTTCATGTTAAGCGACGTAGGAGCTTAGGTGTACTGCAGTAAAGCCATGAGATGTAATGGAGCCAACTAGTCCATTCAAGTTAAGCCACATAAGATGTAAGGTGTACTGAACCATGGTATGTGGGCAAGCCAGCAAGTCCATTCATGTTTAGCCACATAGCATGTAATGTGTACTGAAATAAAGCCATGATATGTGGGGGAGCCAATTAGTCCATCCATGTTAACCCACGTAGGATGTAAGGTGGACTGAAGTAAAGCCATGATATGTGAGCAAGCCTGCTAGTACACTCATGTTAAGCCACGTAGGATGTAAGGAGTACTGAAGTAAAGCAATGATATGTGGACGAGCCAACTAGTCCATTCATGTTAAGCCACGTAGGATGTAAAGTGTACAGAAGTTAAGCCATGATATGGTGTAAAGCCAGCTAGTCCATTCATGTTAAGGCACATAGCATGTCAGGTGTACTGAAGTAAAGCCATGATATGAGGGAGAGCCAACTAGTCCTTTCATGTTAAGCAACGTAGGATGTAAGGTGTACTGAAGTAAAGCCATTATATCCGGGCGAGCTATGTAGTCCATTCTTGTCAAGCCATGTAGGATGTAAGGTTAGTGAAGTAAAGCCATGAGAAGAAGGCAAGCCAGCTATTACATTCATGTTAGGCCACGTAGGATGTAAGGTGTACTATAGTAAAGCCATGATATGTTGGCGAGCCAGCAAGTACATTCATGTTAAACCATGTAGCATGTTAGGTGTACTATAGTAATGCCATGAAATGTCATCGAGCCAGCTAGTACATTCATTTTAAGCCATGTAGCATGTAAGGTGTACTTAAGTAAAGCCATGATATGTTTGCGAGCCAGCTAGATCATTCATGTTAAACCATGTAGGATGTAAGGTGTACTAAAGTTATACCATGATAATTAGGCGACCAAACTAGTCCATTCATGTTAAGCCACGTAGGATGTAAGGTGTACTGAAGTAAAGCCATGATATTTGGGCGAGCCAGCTATTCCATTCATGTTAAGCCACGTCGGATGTAAGGTGTACTGAATTAAAGCCATGAAATATGGACGAGCCAACTAGTCCATTTATGTAAAGCTACGTTGGATTTAAGGTGTAGAGATGTAAAGCCATTATATGAGGGCGAGTTAGCTAGTTCATTCATGTTAAGCCACCTAGCCTGTAAGATGTACTGAAGTAAAGCCATGATATTTGTGCGAGCCAACTAGTCCATTCATGATAAGCCAGGTAGGATGTAAGGTGTACTAAAGTAAAGCCATGATATGTGGGCGTGACAACTATTCCATTTATGTTAAGCGACGTAGGAGCTTAGGTGTACTGAAGTAAAGCTATGATATGTGGGGGAGCCAACTAGTCAATTTATGTTAAGCCATGTAGGATGTAAGTTGTACTGAAGTAAAGCCATGATATGTGGAGAGCCCAGCTAGTCCATTCATGTTAAGCCAAATAACATGTAAGGTGTACTTAAGTAAACCCATGACAATTTTGCTAGCCAGCTAGTACATTCATGTTAAGCTATGTAGCATTTAGGGTGTACTGAATTAAAGCCGTGATATGTGTGTGAGCCAGCTAGTATATACATGTTAAACCATGTAGAATGTAAGGTGAACTGAAGTAAAGGCATAATATGTTGAGGAGCTATCTAGTACATTCACGTTAAGCCACGTAGGATGTAAGGAGTACTGAAGTAAAGCCATGATATTTTGGCGAACCAACTAGTCCATTCATGTTCAGCCACGTAGCATGTAAGATTTACTGAAGTATATGCATGATATGTGGGCGTGCCAGCTAGTACATTCATGTTAAGCCACGAAGCATGTAATGTGTACTTAAGTAAAGCCATGATATGTTTTCTAGCCAGCTAGTACATTCATGTTAAACAACGTAGCATGTAAGGTGTACTGAAGTAAAGCCATGATATTTGGGGGAGCCAACTAGTCCTTTCATGTCAAGCGACGTAGGATGTAAGGTTTACTGAAATGAAGCCTTGATATTTCGGGGAGCCAACTAGTCTATTCATGATAAGCCATGTAGGATGTAAGGATTAGTGAAGTAAAGCCATGATATGTGGGCGAGCCAGCTAGTCCATTCATGTTAAACCACTTAGCATGAAAGGTGTACTGAAGTAAAGCCATGGTATGTGGCGAGACAACTTGTCCATTCATGTTAAACCACGTAGGATGTAAGGTGTACTGAAATAAAGCCATGATATATGGGCGAGCCAACTAGTCCACATATGTAAAGCCGCATTAGATGTAAGGTGTACAGAAGTAAAGCCATGATATGTGAGTGAGCCGGCTAGATCATTCATGTAAAGCCACCTAGCATGTTCGTTGTGCTGAAGTAAAGCTATGATATGTGGGCGAGCCAGCTAGAACATTCATGTTAAGCCACTTAGGATGTAAGGTGTACTGATGTAAAGCCATGATATAAGGAGGAGCCAACTAGTCCATTCAAGTTAAGCGATGTAGGAAGTAAGGTTTCCTGAAATAAAGCCTTGATATGTGGGCGAGCCATCTAGTCCATTCATGTCAAGCCATGTAGGATGTAAGGTGTACTAAAATAAAGCCATGATAAGTAGGCAAGCCAGCTTGTACATTCATGTTAGGCCACGTAGGATGTAAGGTGTACCAAAGTAAAGCCATGATATATGGGCGAGCCAACTAGTCCATTCATGTTAAGCCACGTAGGATGTAAGGTGTACAGAAGTAAAGCGTGATATGTTGGCGAGACAGCAAGTACATTCATGTCTATCAACGTAGCATGTTAGGTGTACTAAAGTAAAGCCATGAAATGTGGGCGAGCCAGCTAGTACATTCATGTTAAGCCACGTAGGATAAAAGGTGTACTGAAGTAAAGCCATGATATGTGGGCAAGCCAGCAAGTCCATTCATGTTAAGCCACGTCGGTTGTCAGGTGTACTGAAGTAAAACCATTATATGTGGCGAGCCAACTTATCCATTCATGTTAAGCCATGTAGGATGTAAGGAGTACTGAAGTAAAGCCATGATAAGTGAACAAGCCAGCTAGTCCATTCATGTTAAGCCACATCGTATGTAAGGTGTACTGAAATAAAGCCATGATATGTGGGCAAGCCAGCTAGTATATTAATGTTAAGCCACGTAGCATGTTATGTGTACTGAAAAAAATCCATGATATGTGAAAAAACAAACTAGTCCTTTCATATTATGCCACGTAGGATGTAAGGTGTTCTGATGTTAAGCCATGATACGTTGGCAAGCCAGCTAGTTCAGTCATGTTATGCCACATAGCATGTAAGGTGTACTTAGGTAAAGCCATGTTATGAGGGAGAGCCAACTAGTCCTTTCATGTTAAGCCACGTAGGATGTAAGGTGTACTGAAGTAAAGCCTTTATATCTGGGCGAGCTATGTTGCCCATTCTTGTTAAGCCATGTAGGATGTAAAGTGAACTGAAGTAAAGCCATGATATGTGGGCAAGCCAGCTAGTACATTCATGTTAAGCCACATAGCATGTAAGGTGTACTAAAGTAAAGCCATGATATGTGGGTGAGCCAACTAGTCCATTCATGTTAAGCGACGTGGGAGATTAGGTGTACTAAAGTAAAGCTAAGATATGTGGGGGAGCCAACTAGTCCATTCATGTTAAGCCACCTTGGATGTAATGTGTTCTGAAGTAAAGCCATGATATGTGGGCAGGCAAGCTAGTCCATTCATGTTAAGCCAAATAGCATGTAAGGTGTACTTAAGTAAAGCCATGATATGTGGGCGAGCCAGCTAATACATTCATTTTAAGCCAAATAGCTTGTAATGTGTACTTAAGTAAAGCCATGATATGTTTGCGAGCCAGCTAGTACATTCATGTTAAGCCATGTAGCATGTAAGTTGTACTGAAGTAATGCCATGATTAGTTTGCGAGCCAACTATTACATTCATGTTAAGCCATGTAGCATGTAAGGTGTACTGAAGTAAAGCCATGATATGTGGGCTAGCCAGCTAGTACATTCATGTTAGACCATGAAGGATGTAAGGTGTACTAAAGTAAAACCATGATATATGGGCGTGCAAGCTAGTCCATTATTGTTAAGCCACGTAGGATGTAAGGTGTAAAGAAGTAAAGCCATGATATGTTGGCGAGCCAGCAAGTACATTCATGTTAAGCCACGTAGCATGTAAGGTGTACTGAAGTAAAGCCATGATATGTGGGCTAGCCAGCTAATACATTCATTTTAAGCCACGTTGTATGTAAGATGTACTGAAGTAAAGCCATGATATGTTTGCGAGCCAGCTAGTACATGCATGTTAAACCATGTAACATGTAAGATGTACTGAAGTAAAGCCATGATATTTGGGCGTGCCAACTAGTCCACTCATGATAAGCCACGTAGGATGTAAGGTGTACTGAAGTAAAGCCATGATATGTGGGCAAGCCAGCTAGTACATTCATGATAAGCCACTTAGTATGTAAGGTGTACTGAAGTAAAGCCAAAATATGTGGGCGAACCATCTAATCCATTCATGTTAGGCCATGTAGGACGTAAGGTGTACTGAAGTAAAGCCATGATATGTGGGCAAGCCAGCTAGTACATTAATGTTAAGCCACGTAGCATGTTATGTTTACTGAAGAAAAGCCATGATATGTGAAAGACCAAACTAGTCCTTTCATGTTATGCCACGCAGGATGTAAGGTGTTCTGATGTTAAGCCATGATACGTTGGCAATCCAGCTAGTTCAGTCATGTTATGGCACATAGCATGTAAGGTGTACTGAGGTAAAGCCATGATATGAGGGAGAGCCAACTAGTCCTTTCATGTTAAGAAACGTAGGATGTAAGGTGTACTGAAGTAAAGCCATTATATCCGGGCGAGCTATGTAGTCCATACATGTTAAGCCATGTAGGATGTAAGGTAAACTGAAGTAAAGCCATGATATGTGGGCAAGCCAGCTAGTACATTCATGTTAAGCCACATAGCATGTAAGGTGTACTAAATTAAAGCCATGATATGTGGGGGAGCCAAATAATCCATTCATGTTAAGCGACGTGGGAGATTAGGTGTACTAAAGTAAAGCAACGATATGTTGGGGAGACAACTAGTCCATTCATGTTAAGCCACCTTGGATGTAATGGGTACTGAAGTAAAGCCATAATATGTGGGCAGGCAAACTAGTCCATTCATGTAAAGCCAAATAGCATGTAAGGTGTACTTTAGTAAAGCCATGATATGTTTGCGAGCCAGTTAGTACATTCATGTTAAGCCATGTAGCATGTAAGGTGTACTGAAGTAAAGCCATGATATGTGGGCGAGCCAGCTAGTACATTCATTTTAAGCCATGTAACATGTAAGGTGTACTTAAGTAAATCCATGATATGTTTGCGAGCCAGCTAGATCATTCATGTTAAACCATGTAGGATGTAAGGTGTACTAAAGTAAAACCATGATATATAGGCGAGCAAACTAGTCCATTCATGTTAAGCCACGTAGGATGTAAGGTGTACAGAAGTAAAGCCGTGACATGTTGGCGAGCCAGCAAGTACATTTATGTTAAGCCCCGTAGCACGTAAGGTGTACTGAATTAAAGCCATGATATGTGGGCTTTCCAGCTAATACATTCATTTTAAGCCACGTTGTATGTAAGATGTACTGAAGTAAAGCCATGATATTTGGGCGAGCCAGCCAGTCCATTCATGTTAAGCCACGTCGGATGTAAGGTGTACTGAATTAAAGCCATGATATGTGGCAAGCCAACTTGTCCATTTATGTTAAACCACGTAGGATGTAAGGTGTACTGAAATAAAGCCATGAAATAAGGACGAGCCAACTAGTCCATTTATGTAAAGCTACGTTGGATGTAAGGTGTAGAGATGTAAAGCCATTATATGAGGGCGAGTTAGCTAGTTCATTCATGTTAAGCCACCTTGCCTGTAAGATGTACTGAAGTAAAGCCATGATATGTGGGTGAGCGAGCTAGTTCATTCATGTTAAACCACCTAGCCTGTAAGGTGTACTTAAGTAAAACCATGATATGTTTGCGAGCCAGCAAGTACATACATGTTAAACCATGTAAATTGTAAGATGTACTGAAGTAAAGCCATGATATTTGTGCGAGCCAACTAGTCCATTCATGATAAGCCAGGTAGGATGTAAGGTGTACTAAAGTAAAGCCATGATATGTGGGTGTGACAACTATTCCATTTATGTTAAGCGACGTAGGAGCTTAGGTGTACTGAAGTAAAGCTATGATATGTGGGGGAGCCAACTAGTCCATTTATGTTAAGCCATGTAGGATGTAAGTTGTACTGAAGTAAAGCCATGATATGTGGAGAGGCCAGCTAGTACATTCATGTTAAGCCAAATAGCATGTAAGGTGTACTTAAGTAAACCCATGATAATTTTGCTAGCTAGCTAGTACATTCATGTTAAGCTATGTAGCATTTAGGGTGTACTGAATTAAAGCCATGATATGTGGGCAAGACAGCTAGTACATGAATGTTAAGCCACGTAGCATGTTATGTGTACTGAAGAAAAACCAAGATATGTGAAAGAGCCAACTAGTCCTTTCATGTTAAGCCACGTAGCATGTAATGTGTACTGAAGTTAAGCCATGATACTTTGAGCGAGCCAACTAGTCCATTCTTTTAAGCCAAGTAGCATGTAAGCTGTACGGAAGTAAAGCCAAGATATGTGGGCGAGCCAGCTAGTACATTCATGTTAAGCAACGTAGCATGTAAGGTGTACTTAAGTAAAGCCATGATATGTTTTCGTGCCAGCTAGTACATTCATGTTAAACCACGTAAAATGTAAGGTGTACTGAAGTAAATCCATGATATGTGGGGGAGCCAACTAGTCCATTCAGGTTAATCGATGTAGGATGTAAGGTTTACTGAAATAAAGCCTTGATATATGTAGCCGCCAAATAGTCCATTCATGATAAGCCACTTAGGATGTAAGGTGTTCTGAAGTAAAGCCATGATATGTGGGCGAGACATATAGTCCATTCATGTCAAGCCATGTAGGATGTAAGGTTAGTGAAGTAAAGCCATGAGAAGTAGGCAAGCCAGCTATTACATTCATGTTAGGCCACGTAGGATGTAAGGTGTACTATAGTAAAGCAATGATATGTTGGCGAGCCAGCAAGTACATTCATGTTAAACCATGTAGCATGTTAGGTGTACTATAGTAAAGCCATGAAATGTAAGCGAGCCAGCTATTACATTCATGTTAAGCCACGTAGGATATAAGATGTACTGAAGTAAAGCCATGATATGTGGGCGAGCCAGCTAGTCCATTCATGTTAAGCCACGTCGGATGTCAGGTGTACTGAAGTAAAGCCACGATATGTGGCGAACCAACTTGTCCATTTATGTTAAGCCACGTAGGATGTAAGGTGTACTGAAGTAAAGCAACAATAAGTGGGCAAGCCAGCTAGTCCATTCATATTAAGCCACATAGGATGTAAGGTGTACTGAAATAAAGCAATGATATGTGGGCAAGACAGCTAGTACATGAATGTTAAGCCACGTAGCATGTTATGTGTACTGAAGATAAACCAAGATATGTGAAAGAGCCAACTAGTCCTTTCATGTTAAGCCACGTAGGATGTAAGGTGTACAGAAATTAAGCCATGATACGTGGGCAAGCCAGCTAGTTCATTCATGTTAAGCCACATAGCATATAAGGTGTACTGAAGTAAAGCCATGGTATGTGGGAGAGCAAACTAGTCCTTTCATGTTAAGCCACGTAGGATGTAAGGTGTACTGATGTAAAGCCATACTATGTGGACGAGCCATCTAGTCCATTCATGTATAAGCCACGTAGCATGTAAGGTGTACTAAAGTAAAGCTATGATATGTGGGTGAGCCACCTAGTACATTCATGATAAGTCATGTAGGATGTAAGGTGTACTGAAGTAAAGGCCTGATATGTTGAGGAGCCATCTAGTACATTCATGTTAAGCCACGTAGGTTGTAATGTGTACTAAAGAATAGCTATGATATGTGGGGGAGCCAACTTGTCCATTCAAGTTAAGCCACATAGGATGTAAGGCATACTGAAGTAAAGCCATGATATGTGGGCAAGCAAGCTAGTCCATACATGGTAAGCCAAATAGCATGTAAGGTGTACTTAAGTAAAACCATGATATGTTTGCGAGCCAGCAAGTTCATTCATGTTAAGCCATGTAGCATGTAAGGTGTACTGAAGTAAAGCCATGATATGTGGGTGAGCCAGCTAGTACATTCATGTTAACCCATGTAGGATGTAAGGTTATCTGAAGTAAAGGCGTGATATGTCGAGGAACCATCTAGTACATTCATGTTAAGCCACGTAGGATGTAAGGTGTACTGAAGTAAAGCCATGTTATTTTAGCGAACCAACTAGTCGATTCATATTAAGCCACGTAGCATGTAAGATGTACTGAAGTAAAGCCATGATATGTGGGCGAGCCAGCTAGTACATTCATGTTAAGCCACGTAGGATGTAAGGTGTACTTTAGTAAAGCCATGATATTTTTGCGAGCCAGCCAGTACTATCATGTTAAACCATGTAACATGTAAGGTGTACTGAAGTAAAGCCATGATATGTGGGGAAGCAAACTAGTCCATTCATGTTAAGAGATGTAGGATGTAAGTTTTACTAAAATAAAGCCTTGATATGTGGGGGAGCCATCTAGTCCATTTATGATAAGCCATTTAGGATGTAATGTGTACTGAAGTAAAGCCACGGTATGTGGGCGAGCCAGTTAGTAAGTTCATGTTAAGCCACGTAGGATGTAAGGTTTACTGAAGTAATACCACGAAATGTGTGCGAGCCAACTATTCCATTCATTTTAAGCCACATAGGATGTAAGTTGTACTGAAGTAAAGCCATGATATGTGGGCGAGCCATCTAGTCCATTCATGTTAAGCCATGTAGGTTGTAAGGTGTACTGAAGTAAAGCCATCATAAGTAGGCAAGTCAGCTAGTACATTCATGTTAGGCCATGTAGAATGTAAGGTGTGCTAAAGTAAAACCATGATATTTTGGGCGAGCCAACTAGTCCATTTTTTTAATCCTAGTAGCATGTAAGATGTACGGAAGTAAAGCCAAGATATGTGGGCGAGCCAGCTAACACATTCATGTTAAGCCACGTAGCATGTAAGGTGTACTGAAGTAAATCCATGATATGTGGGGGAGCCAACTAGTCCATTCATGTTAAGCGATGTAGGATATAAGGTTAACAGAAATAAAGTCTTGATATATGTAGGAGCCAACTAGTCCTTTAATGATAATGCACGTAGGATGTAAGGTGTGCTGAAGTAAATTCATGATATGTGGACAAGCCATCTAGTCCATTCATGTCAAGCCATCTAGGATGTAAGGTATACTGAAGTAAAACCGTGATAAGTAGGCAAGCCAGCTAGTTCATTCATGTTAGCCGACGTAGGATGTAAGGTGTACTAAAGAAAAACCATGATATATGGGCGAGCCAACCCGTCCATTCATGTTAAGCCACGTAGGATGTAATGTGTACTGAAGTAAAGCCATGATAAGTGGCCAAGCCAGCTAGTCCACTCATGTTAAGCAACATAGGATGTAAGGTGTACTGAAATAAAGCCATGATACGTGAGGAAGCCAGCTAGTACATTAATGTTAAGCCATGTAGCATGTTATGTGTACTGAAGTAAAGCCATAATAAGTGAAAGAGCAAACTAGTATTTTCATGTTAAGTCACTTAGGATATAAGGTGTACAGAAGTTAAGCCATGATACGTGGGTAAGCCAGCTAGTTCATTCATGTTAAGCCACATAGCATGTAAGGTGTACTGAAGTAAAGCCATGATATGTGGGAGAGCCAACTAGTCCTTTCATGTTAAGCCACGTAAGATGTAAGGTGTACTAAAGTAAAGCCATGATATGTGGGCGAGCCAGCTAGTACATTCACGTTGAGCCACGTAGCATGTAAGGTGTACTGAAGTAAAGCCATGATATGTGGGGTAGCCAACTAGTCCATTCATGTTAGGCGATGTAGGATGTAAGGTTTACTGAAATAAAGCCTTGATATGTGGGAGAGCCAACTAGTCCAGTCAAGATAAGCCACGTAGGATGTAAGGTGTACTGAAGTAAAGCCATGATATGTGGGCGAGCCAACTCTCCCATTAATTTTAAGCCATGTAGGAGGTAAGTTGTACTCAGTAAAGCCATGATATGTGGGCGAGCAAGCTAGTACATTCATGTTAAGCCATGTAGGATGTAATGTGTACTGAAGTAAAGCCATGATATGTGGGCGAGCCAGCTAGTACATTCATGTTAAGCCACATAGTATGTAAGGTGTACTGTAGTAAAGACATGATATTTGGGACAGCCAACTAGTCCTTTCATGTTACGGCACGTAGGATGTTAAGTGTACCAAGGGTTAAGCCATGATATGTGGGCGAGCCAGCAAGTCCATTCATGTTAAGCCACGTAGCATGTAAGGTGTACTGAAGTAAAGCCATGATATGTAAGGGAGCCAACTAGTCCATTCATGTTAAGCGATGTAGGATGTAATGTTTACTGAAATAAAGCCTTGATATGTGGGAGAGCCAACTAGTCCAGTCATGATAAGCCACGTAGGATGTAAGGTGTACTGAAATAAAACCTTGATATATGTAGCCGCCAAATAGTCCATTCATGATAAGCCACGTAGGATGTAAGGTGTTCTGAAGTAAAGCCATGATATGTGGGCGAGACATTTAGTCCATTCATGTCAAGCCATGTAGGATGTAAGGTGTAGTGAAGTCAAGCCATGAGAAGTAGGCAAGCCAGCTAGTACATTCATGTTAGACCACGTAGGGTATAAGATGTACTGAAGTAAAGCCATGATATGTGGGCAAGCCAGCTAGTCCATTCATGTTAAGCCACATAGGATGTAAGGGTTACTGAAATAAAGCCATGATATGTAGGCAAGCCAGCTAGTACATTAATGTTAAGCCACGTAGCTTGTTATGTGTACTGAAGAAAAGCCATGATATGCGAAAGAGCCAACTAGTCTTTTAATGCTAAGCCACGTAGGATGTAAGGTGTACAGAAGTTAAGCCATGATACGTGGGCAAGCCAGCTAGTTCATTCTTGTTAAGCTACATAGCATGTAATGTGTACTGAAATAAAGCCATGATATATGGGAGAGCAAACTAATCTTTTCATGTTAAGCCACGTAGGATGTAAACTGTACTGAAGAAAAGCCATTATATGTGGACGAGCCTTCTAGTCCATTCATGTAAAGCCATGTAGGATGTAAGGTGTACAGAAGTAAAGCCATGATATTCTGACGAGCCAGCAAGTACATTCATGTATAAGCCACGTAGCATGTAAGGTGTACTGAAGTAAAGCCATGATATGAGCGCGAGCCAGCTAGTACATTCATGTTGAGCCACGTAGCATGTAAGGTGAACTGAAGTAAAGCCATGATATGTGGGCAACCAGCTAGTACATTTATGTTAAGCCATGTAGCATGTAAGGTGTTCTGAAGTAAAGCCATGGTATGTGGGGGAGCCAAGAAGTCCATTTATGTTAAGAGACGTAAGTGCTTAGGTTTACTAAAGTAAAGCTATGATATGTGGGGGAGCAAACTTGTCCATTAAAGTTAAGCTACGTAGGATGTAAAGCATACTGAAGTAAAGCAATGATATGTGGGCAAGCAAGCTAGTCCATTCATTGTAAGCCAAATAGCATGTAAGGTGTACTTAAGTAAAACCATGATATGTTTGCGAGCCAGCAAGTACATTCATGTTAAGTTATTTAGAATGTAAGGTGTACTGAAGTAAAGCCATGATAAGTGGGCAAGCCAGCTAGTCTATTCATGTTAAGCCACATACGATGTAAGGTGTACTGAAATAAAGCCATGATATGTGGGCAAGCCAGCTGTACATTAATGTTAAGCCACGTAGCATGTAAGGTGTACTGAAGTAAAGCCATGATATGTGGGAGAGCAAACTAGTCCTTTCATGTTAAGCCACGTAGGATGTAAGGTGTACAGAAGGTAAGCCATGATACGTGGGCAAGCCAGCTAGTTCATTCATGTTGAGCCACATAGCATGTAAGGTGTACTCAATTAAACCATGATATGTGTGAGAGCAAACTAGTCCTTTCATGTTAAGCCACGTAGGATGTAAGGTGTACTGAAGTAAAGCCATAATATGCGGACGAGCCATCTAGTCCATTCATGTTAAGCCATGTAGAATGTAAGGTGTACAGAAGTTAAGCCATGATATTCTGGCGAGCCAGCAAGTACATTCATGTATAAGCCACGTAGCATGTAAGGTGAACTGAAGTAAAGCCATGATATGTGGGCAAGCCAGCTAGTACATTCATGTTAACCCATGTAGGATGTAAGGTTATCTGAAGTAAAGGCGTGATATGTTGAGGAGCCATCTAGTACATTCATGTTAAGCCACGTAGGATGTAAGGTGTACTGAAGTAAAGCCATGTTATTTTAGCGAGCCAACTTGTCGATTCATATTAAGCCACGTAGCATGTAAGATGTACTGAAGTAAAGCAATGTTATGTGGGCGAGCCAGCTAGTACATTCATGTTAAGCCACGTAGGATGTAAGGTGTACTTTAGTAAAGCCATGATATTTTGCGAGCCAGCCAGCACTATCGTGTTAAACCATGTAACATGTAAGGTGTACTGAAGTAAAGCCATGATACGTGGGGGAGCAAACTAGTCCATTCATGTTAAGAGATGTAGGATGTAAGGTTTACTGAAATAAAGCCTTGATATGTGTGGGAGCCAACTAGTCCATTCATGTTTAGCCACATAGGATGTAAGGTGTACTGAAGTAAAGCCACGATATGTGGGCGAGCCAGTTAGTAAGTTCATGTTAAGCCACGTAGGATGTAAGGTTTACTGAAGTAAAACAATGAATTGTTTGCGAGCCAACTATTCCATTCATTTTAAGCCACATAGGATGTAAGTTGTACTGAAGTAAAGCCATGATATGTGGGCGAGCCATCTAGTCCATTCATGTTATGCCACGTAGGTTGTAAGGTGTACTGAAGTAAAGCCATGATAAGTAGGCAAGTCAGCTAGTACATTCATGTTAGGCCATGTAGAATGTAAGGTGTACTAAAGTAAAACCATGATATTTTGGGCGAGCCAACTAGTCCATTCTTTTAAGCCTAGTAACATGTAAGTTGTACGGAAGTAATGCCAAGATATGTGGGCGAGCCAGCTAACACATTCATGTTAAGCCATGTAGCATGTAAGGTGTACTGAAGTAAATCCATTATATGTGGGCGAGCCATCCAGTCCATTCATGTCAAGCCATGTAGGTTGTAAGGTGTACTGAATTAAAGCCATGATAAGTAGGCAAGCCAGCTGGTACATTCATGTTAGGCCATGTAGGATGTAAGTTGTACTAAAGTTAAACCATGGTATATGGGCGAGCCAACTAGTCCATTCATGTTAAGCCACGTAAGATGTAAGGTGTACAGAAGTAAAGCCATGATATGTTGGCGAGCCTGCAAGTACATTCATGTTATTCCACGTAGCATGTAAGGTGTACTGAAGTAAAGCCATGATATGTGGGCTAGCCAGTTAGTCCACTCATGTTAAGCCACGTCGGATGTAATGTGTATTTAAGTAAACCCATGATATGTTTGCGAGCCAGCCAGTACTATCATGTTAAACCATGTAACATGTAAGGTGTACTGAAGTAAAGCCTAGATATGTGGGGGAGCCAACTAGTACCTTCATGTTAAGCGATGTAGGATGTAAATTTTACTGAAATAAAGACTTGATATGCGGGAGAGCCTACTAGTCCATTCATGTTAAGCCATGTAGGATGTAATGTGTACTGAAGTAAAGCCATGATATGTGGGCGAGCCTGCTAGTCCATTCATGTTAATCCATGAAGGATGTAAGGTGTAAAGAAGTAAAGCTATGATATTCTGGCGAGCCAGCAAGTACATTCTTGTATAAGCCACATAGCATGTAAGGTATACTGAAGTAAAGCCATGATATGAGGGCGAGCGAGCTAGTACCATCATGTTGATCCACGTAGCATGTATGGTGAACTTAAGTAAAGCCATGATATGTGGGCAAGCCAGCTAGTACATTCATGTTAAGCCACGTAGCATGTAAGGTGTATTGAATTAAAGCCATGATATGGGGGTGAGCCAGCTAGTACATTCATGTTAAGCCATGTAGGATGTAAGGTGTACTGAAGTAAAGGCCTGATATGTTGAGGAGCCATCTAGTACATTCATGTTAAGCCACGTAGGTTGAAAGGTGTACTGAGGTAAAGCCAAGGTATTTTGTGCGAGCCAACTAGTCCATTCATATTAAGCGACGTAGCAAGTAAGATGTACTGAAGTGAAGCCATGATATGTGGGCGATCCAGCTAGTACATTCTTGATAAGCCACGTAGGATGTAAGTTGTACTTAAGTAAACCCATGATAAGCTTGCGAGCCAGCCAGTACTATCATGTTAAACCATGCAACATGTAAGGTGTACTGAAGTAAAGCTATTAAATGTGGGTGAGCCAGCTAGTACATTCATGTTAAGCCACTTAGGATATAAGGTGTACTGAAGTAAAGCCATGATATTTAGGCGAGCCAGCTAGTCCATTCATGTTAAGTCACGTCGGATGTCCGGTGTACTGAAGTAAAGCCATGATATGTGGCGAACCAACTTGTCCATTCATGTTAAGCCACGTAGGATGTAAGGTGTACTGAAGTAAAGCAATGATATGTGGACGAGTTATCTAGTCCATTCATGTTAAGCCATGAAGGATGTAAGGTGTAAAGAAGTAATGCCATGGTATTCTGGCGAGCCAGGAAGTACATTCATGTATAAGCCGCGTAGCATATAAGGTGTACTGACGTAAAGCCATTATATGAGGGCAAGCCAGCTAGTACCTTCATGTTGAGCCACGCAGCATGTAAGATAAACTGAAGTAAAGCCATGATATATGGGCAAGCCAGCTAGTACATTCATGTTGAGCCACGCAGCATGTAAGATGAACTGAAGTAAAGCCATGATATATGGGCAAGCCAGCTAGTACATTCATGTTAAGCCACGTAGCATGTAAGGTGTACTGAAGTAACGCCATGATATGTGGGGGAGCCAACTAGTCCATTCATGTTAATCGACGTAGGAGCTTAGGTTTACTAAAATAAAGCTATGATATGTGGAGGAGCCAACTTGTCCATTCAAGTTAAGCCACGTAGGATGTACGGCGTACTGAAGTAAAGCTATGAAATGTATGCACGCAAGCTAGTCCATTCATGTTAAGCCTAATAGCATGTAAGGTATACATAAGTTAAGCCATGATATTATTACGAGCCAGCTAGTACATTCATGCTAAGCCATGTAGCATATAATGTGTACTGAAGTAAAGCCATGATATGTGGGTGAGCCAGCTAGTACATTCACGTTAAGCAATGTAGGATGTAAAGCGTACTGAAGTAAAGGCCTGATATGTTGAGGAGCCACCTAGTACATTCATGTTAAGCCATGTAGGTTGTAAGGTGTACTGAGGTAAAGCCATGGTATTTTGGGAGAGCCAACTAGTCCAATCATATTAAGCGACGTAGCATGTAAGATGTACTGAAGTGAAGCCATGATATGTGGGCGATCCAGCTAGTACATTCATGTTAAGCCGCGTAGGATGTAAGGTGTACTGAAGTAAAGCCATGATACGTGGGGGAGCCAACTAGTCCATTCATGTTAAGCGATGTATGATGTAAATTTGACTGAAATAAAGACTTCATATGTGGGGGAGCCTACTAGTCCATTCATGTTAAGCTATGTACGATGTAAGGTGTACTGAAGTAAAGCCATGATATGTGGGCGAGCCTGCTAGTCTATTCATGTTCAGCTACGTAGGATGTAAGGTGTACTGAAATAAAGCCATGATATGTGGGTAAGCCAGCTAGTACATTAATGTTAAGACACGTAGCATATTATGTTTATTGAAGAAAAGCCATTATAAGTGGACGAGCCAGCTAGTTCATTCATGTTAAGCCACCTAGCATGCAAGTTGTACTGTAGTAAAGCCATGATAAGTGGGCAAGCCAGCTAGTCCATTCATGTTAAGACACATAAGATGTAAGGTGTATTGAAATAAAGCCATGATATGTGGGCAAGCCAGCTAGTACATTCATGTTAAGCCACGTCGGATGTCAGGTGTACTGAAGTAAAGCCATGATATGTGGCGAACCAACTTGTCTATTCATGTTAAACCACGAAGGATGTAAGGTGTACTGAAGTAAAGCCATGATAAGTGGGCAAGCCAGCTAGACCATTCATGTTGAGCCACATAGGGTGTAAGGTGTACTGAAATAAAGCAATGATATGTGGACGAGCCATCTAGTCCATTCATGTTAAGCCATGTAGGTTGTAAGGTGTACTGAAGAAAAGCCATGATAAGTAGGCAAGGCAGCTAGTAAATTCATGATAGGCCATGTAGAATTTAAGGTGTACTAAAGTAAAACCATGATATTTTGGGCGAGCCAACTAGTCAATTCTTTTAAGTCTAGTAGCATGTAAGATGTACGGAAGTAAAGCCAAGATATGTGGGCGAGCCA
The DNA here is from genome assembly GCA_003012365.1 of Medauroidea extradentata. Classification (NCBI taxonomy): domain Eukaryota; kingdom Metazoa; phylum Arthropoda; class Insecta; order Phasmatodea; family Phasmatidae; genus Medauroidea; species Medauroidea extradentata. Next base: position 28,403 of record PNEQ01009342.1, read on the forward strand.
GCTAGTACATTCATTTTAAGCCACGTAGGATATAAGATGTACTGAAGTAAAGCCATGATTAGTGGGCGAGCCAGCTAGTCCATTCATGTTAAGCCACGTCGGATGTCAGGTGTACTGAAGTAAAGCCATGATATGTGGCGAACCAACTTGTCCATTCATGTTAAGCCACATAGGATGTAAGGTGTACGGAAATAAAGATATTGTATGTGGGCAAGCCAGCTAGTACATGAATGTTAAGCCACGTAGCATGTTATGTGTACTGAAGAAAAGCCATAATATGTGAAAGAGCCAACTAGTCCTTACATGTTAAGCCATGTAGGATGTAAGGTGTACAGAAGTTAAGCCATGATACGTGGGCAAGCCAGCTAGTTCATTCATATTAAGCCACATAGCATGTAATGTGTACTGAAGTAAAGCCATGATATATGGGAGAGCAAACTAGTCCTTTCATGTTAAGCCACGTATGATGTAAGGTGTTCTGAAGTAAAGCCATAATATTTGGACGAGCCATCTAGTTCTTTCATGTTAAGCCATGTAGGTTGTAAAGTGTACAGAAGTAAAGCCATGATATGTGGGCAAGCCAGCTAGTACATTCATGTTAAGCCACATAGCATGAAATGTGTACTGAAGTAAAGCCATGATATGTGGGTGAGCCAGCTAGTACATTCATGTTAAGCCATGTAGTATGTAAGGTGTACTGAAGTAAAGGCCTCATATGTTGAGGAGCCATCTAGTACATTCATGTTAAGCCACGTAGGTTGTAAGGTGTACTGAAGTAAAGCCATGGTATTTTGGGCTAGCCAACTAGTCCATTCATATCAAGCGATGTAGCATGTAAGATGTACTGAAGTGAAGCCATGATATGTGGGTGATCCAGCTAGTACATTCATGTTAAGCCACGTAGGATGTAAGTTGTACTTAAGTAAACCCATGATATGTTTGCGAGCCAGCTGGTACTACCATGTTAAACCTTGTAACACGCAAGGTGTACTGAAGTAAAGCCATGATACTTGGGGGAGCAAACTAGTCCATTCATGTTAAGCGATATAGGATGTAAATTTTACTGAAATAAAGACTTGATATGTGGGGTAGCCAAATAGTCCATTCATGATAAGCCACTTAGGATGTAAGGTGTACTGAAGTAAAGCCACGATATGTGGGAGAGCCAACTTGTCCTTTCATGTTTAGCCACATAGGATGTAAGGTGTACTGAAGTAAAGCCATGATATGTGGACGAGCTATCTAGTCCATTCATGTTAAGCCATGAAGGATGTAATGTGTAAAGAAGTAAAGCCATGATGTTCTGGCGAGCCAGCAGGAACATTCATGTATACGCCTCGTAGCATGTAAGGTGTACTGAAGTAAAGCCATGATATGAGGGAGAGCCAGCTAGTACCTTCATGTAGAGCCACATAGCATGTAAGGTGAACTGAAGTAAAGCCATGATATGTGGGCAAGCCAGCTAGTACATTCATGTTAAGCCACGTAGCATGTAAGGTGTACTGAAGTAAAGGCATGTTATTTTGGGCGAGCCAACTAGTCCATTCATATTAAGCGATGTAGCATGTTAGATGTAATGAAGTGAAGCCATGATATGTTGGCGATCCAGCTAGTACATTCATGTTAAGCCACGTAGGATGTATGTTGTACTTAAGTTGACCCATGATATGTTTGCGAGCCAGCTGGTATTATCATGTTAAACCTTGTAACATGTAAGGTGTACTGAAGTAAAGCCATGATATGTGGCCAAGCCAGCTAGTCCATTCATGTTAAGCCACATAGGATATAAGGTGTACTGAAATAAAGCCATTATATGTGGGCAAGCCAGCTGGTACATTAATGTTAAGCCATGTAGCTTGTTATGTTTACTGAAGAAAAGCCATGATAAGTGAAAGAGGAAACTAGTCCTTTCATGTTAAGCCACTTAGGATGTAAGGTGTACAGAAGATAAGCCATGATACGTGGGCAAGCCAGCTAGTTCATTCATGTTAAGCCACATAGCATGTAAGGTGTACTGAAGTAAAGCCATGACATGTGGGAGAGCCAACTTGTCCTTTCATGTTAAGCCACGTAGTATGTAAGGTGTACTGAAGTAAAGCCATGATATGTGGGCAAGCCAGCTAGTACATTCATGTTAAGCCACGTAGCTTGTAAAGTGTACTGACGTAACGCCATGATATGTGGGGGGGCCAACTAGTCCATTCACGTTAAGCGACGTAGGAGCTTAGGTTTACTAAAGTAAAGCTATGATATGTGGAGGAGCCAACTAGTTCATTCAAGTTAAGCCACGTAGAATGTAAGGCGTTCTGAAGTAAAGCCATGAAATGTATGGAAGCAAGCTAGTCCATTCATGTTAAGCCAAATAGCATGTAAGGTGTACATAAGTTAACCCAAGATATGTTTACGAGCCAGCTAGAATATTCATGTTAAGCCATGTAGCATGTAAGATGAACTGAAGTAAAGCCATCATATGTGGGTGAGCCAGCTAGTACATTCTTGTTAAGCCATGTAGGAAATAAGGTGTACTGAAGTAAAAGTCTGATATGTTGAGGAGCCATCTAGTACATTCATTTTAAGCCATGTAGGTTGTAAGGTGTACTGACGTAAAGCCATGGTATTTTGGGAGAACCAACTAGTCCATTCATATTAAGCGTCGTAGCATGTAAGATGTACTGAAGAGAAGCCATGATATGTGGGCGATCCAGCTAGTACATTCATGTTAAGCCACGTAGGATGTAAGGTGTACTGAAGTAAAGCCATGATATGTGGGGTGAGCCAACTAGTCCATTCATGTTAAGCGATGTAGGATGTAAATTTTACTGAAATAAAGACTTGGTATGTGGGGGAGCCAACTAGTCCATTCATGTTAAGCCATGTAGGATGTAAGGTGTACTGAAGTAAAGGCCTGATATGTTGAGGAGCCATCTAGTACATTCATGTTAAGCCACGTAGGTTGTAAGGTGTACTGAAGTAAAGCCATGTTATTTTGGGCGAGCCAACTAGTCCATTCATATTAAGCGACGTAGCATGTAAGATGTACTGAAGTGAAGCCATGATATGCGGGCGATCCAGCTAGTACATTCATGTTAAGCCACATAGGATGTAAGTTGTACTTAAGTAAACCCATGATATGTTTGCATGCCAGCCAGTACTATCATGTTAAACCATGTAACATGTAAGGTTTACTGAAGTAAAGCCATGAAATGTGGGCAAGCCAGCTAGTTCATTCATGTTAAGCCACGTAGCATGTAAGGTGTACTGACGTAAAGCCATGATATGAGGGCAAGCCAGCTAGTACCTTCATGTTGAGCCATGTAGCATGTAAGATGAACTGAAGTAAAGCCATTATATGTGGGCAAGCCAGCTAGTACATTCATGTTAAGCCACGTAGCATGTAAGGTGTACTGAAGTAACGCCATGATATGTGGGGGGGCCAACTAGTCCATTCATGTTAAGCGACGTAGGAGCTTAGGTTTACAAAAGTAAAGCTATGATATGTGGAGGAGCCAACTAGTTCATTCAAGTTAAGCCACGTAGAATGTAAGGCGTTCTGAAGTAAAGCCATGAAATGTATGCAAGCAAGCTAGTCCATTCATGTTAAGCCAAATAGCATGTAAGGTGTACATAAGTTAAGCCATGATATGTTTACGAGCCAGATAGTACATTCATGTTAAGCCATGTAGCATGTAAGGTGAACTGAAGTAAAGCCATCATATGTGGGTGAGCCAGCTAGTACCTTCATGTTGAGCCATGTAGCATGTAAGATGAACTGAAGTAAAGCCATTATATGTGGGCAAGCCAGCTAGTACATTCATGTTAAGCCACGTAGCATGTAAGGTGTACTGAAGTAACGCTATGATATGTGGGGGGGCCAACTAGTCCATTCATGTTAAGCGACGTAGGAGCTTAGGTTTACTAAAGTAAAGCTATGATATGTGGAGGAGCCAACTAGTTCATTCAAATTAAGCCACGTAGAATGTAAGGTGTTCTGAAGTAAAGCCATGAAATGTATGCAAGCAAGCTAGTCCATTCATGTTAAGCCAAATAGCATGTAAGGTGTACATAAGTTAAGCCATGATATGTTTACGAGCCAGCTAGTACATTCATGTTAAGCTACGTAGGATGTAAGGTGTATTGAAGTTAAGCCATGATATGTGGGCGAGCCAGTTAGTTCATTCATGTTAAGCCACATAGCATGTAATGTGTACTGAAGTAAAGCCATTATAAGTGCTCGAGCCAGCTAGTTCATTCAAGTTAAGCCACCTAGCATGTAAGTGTTACTGAAGTAAAGCCATGATATGTGGGCAAGCCAGCTAGTCCATTCATGTTAAGCCACATAGGATGTAAGGTGTACTGAAATAAAGCCATGATATGTGGGCAAGCCAGCTAGTACATTAATGTTAAGCCACGTAGCATGTTATGTGTACTGAAGAAAAGCCATGATATGTGAAAGAGCACACTAGTCCTTTCATGTTAAGCCACATAGGATGTTTGGTGTACAGAAGTTATGCCATGATACGTGGGCAAGCCAGCTAGTTTATTCATGTTAAGCCACATAGCATGTAAGGTGTACTGAAGTTAAGCCATGATATGTGGGAGAGCCAACTAGTCCTTTTATGTTAAGCCACGTGGGATGTAAGGTGTACTGAAGTAAAGCCGTGATATGTGGACGAGCCTTCTAGTACATTCATGTTAAGCCATGTAGGATGTAAGGTGTACAGAATTAAAGTCATGATATTCTGGTGTACCTGCAAGTACTTTCATGTATAAACCACGTAGCATGTAAGGTGTACTGAAGTAAAGCCATGATATATGGGCGATCCAGCTAGTATATTCATGTTGAGCCACGTAGCATGTAAGATGTACTGAAGTTAAGCCATGATATGTGGGCGAGCCAGCTAGTACATTCCTGTTAAGCCACGTAGGATGTAAGGTGTACTTAAGTAAATCCATGATATGTTTGCGAGTCAGCCAGTACTATCATGTTAAACCATATAACATGTAAGGTGTACTGAAGTAAAGCCATGATATGTGTGGGAGTTAACTAGTCCATTCATGTTAAGCGATGTAGGATGAAAGGTTTACTGAAATAAAGCCTTGATATGTGGGGGAGCCAACTACTCCATTCATGATAAGCCACTTAGGATTTAAGGTGTACTAAAGTAAAGCCACGATATGTGGGCGAGCCAGTTAGTATGTTCATTTTAAGCCACGTAGGTTGTAAGGTGTACTGAAGTAAAGCCATGAAATGTGGGCGAGCCAACTATTCCATTCATTTAATGCCACGTATGATGTATGTTGTACTGAAGTAAAGCCATGATATGTGGGCAAGCCTGCAAGTAGATTCATGTTAAGCCACGTAGCATGAAAGATGTACTGAAGTAAAGCCATAATATGTGGGCTAGCCAGCTAGTATTTTCATGTTAAGCCACGTAGTATGTAAGGTGTACTGAAGTAAAGCCATGATATTTGGGTGAGCCAGCTAGTCCACTCATGTTAAGCCACGTCGGATGTAAGGTGTACTGAAGTAAAGCCATGATATGTGGCGACCCAACTTGTCCATTTATGTTAAACCACGTAAGATGTAAGTTGTACTGAAATAAAGTCATGATATATGGGCGAGCCAACTAGTCAATTTATGTAAAGCCACGTTTGATGTAAGGTGAACAAAATTAAAGCCATGATATGTGGGCGAGCCAGCAAGTTCATTCATGTTAAGACACCTAGCATGTAAGTTGTACTGAAGTAAAGCTATGATATGTGGGCGCGCCAGTTAATACATTCATGTTAAACCACGTAGGATGTAAGGTGTACTGAAGTAAAGCCATGATATGTAGGCGAGCCAACTAATCCATTAATTTTAAGCCATGTAGGATGTAAGTTGTACTGAAGTAAAGCCATGATATGTTGGCAAGCCATCTAGTCCATTCATGTTAAGCGATGTAGGATGTAAGGTTTACAGTAATAAAGCCATGATATGTGGGTGAGTCAACTAGTCCATTCATGATAGGCCATGTATGATGTAAGGTGTACTGAAGTAAAGCCACGATATGTGGGCGAGCCAGCTAGTACATACATATTAAGCTACGTAGAATGTACGGTGTACTGAAGTTAAGCCATGATATGCGGGCGAGCCAGCTTGTACATTAATGTTAAGCAACGTAGAATGTTTTGTGTACTGAAAAAAGCAATGATATGTAGACAATCCAGCTAGTACATTCATGTTAAGCTACGTAATATGTAACGTGTACTTAAGTAAATCCATGCTATGTTTGCGAGCCAGCTAGTACATTCACATTAATCCACGTAGCATGTAAGGTGTACTGAAATAAACCCATGATATGTGGGGGAGCCAACTACTTCATTCATGATAAGCCACGTAGGATGTAAGGTGTACTGAAGTAAAGCCATGATATGTGGGCGAGCTAGTTAATAAGTTCATGTTAAGCCACGTAGGATGTAAGGTGTACTGAAGTAAAGCCATGATATGTGTGCGAGCCAACTATTCCATTCATTTTAAGCCACGTAGGGTGAAAGTTGTACTGAAGTAAAGCCATGATATGTGGGGGAGCCAACTAGTCCATTCATGTTAAGCGATGTAGGATGTAAGGTTTACTGAAACAAAGCCTTGTTATGTGGGGGAGTTAACTAGTCCATTGATGACAAGCCACTTAGGATGTAAGGTGTACTGAAGTAAAACCACGATATGTGGGCGAGCCAGTTGGTACGTTCATGTTAAGCCACGTAGGATGTAAGGTTTAATGATGTAAAGTCATGATATGTGGGCTAGCCAGCTAGTACATTCATGTTAAACCACGTAGTATGTAAGGTGTACTGAAGTTAAGCCATGATATTTGAGCGAGCCAGCTAGTCCATTCATGTTAAGCCACGTCGGATGTAAGGTGTACTGAAGTAAAGCCATGATATGTGGCGAGCCAACTTGTCAATTTATGTTAAACCACGTAGGATGTAAGGTGTACTGAAATAAAGCCATGATATATGGGCGAGCCAACTAGTCCCTTTATGTAAAGCCACGTTGGATGTAAGGTGTCCAGAAGTAAATCAATGAAATGTTGGCAAGCCAGCTAGTACTTCATGTTAAGCTACGTAGCATGTAAAGTGTACTGAAGTTAAGCCATGAACTTTGAGCGAGCCAGCTAGTACATTCATGTTAAGCCACGTAGTATGTAAGGTGTACTGAAGTTAAGCCATGATATTTGAGCGAGCCAGCTAGTCCATTCATTTTAAGCCACGTCGGATGTAAGGTGTACTGAAGTAAATCCATGATATGTGGGCAAGCCAGCTATTACATTCATGTTAAGTCACATAGGATGTAAGGTGTACTGAAATAAAGCCATGATATGTGGGCAAGCCATCTAGTACATTCATGTTAAGCCACATAGCATGTAAGGTGTACTGAAGTAAAGCCATGATATGTGGGTGAGCCAACTAGTCCATTCAAGTTTAGCCACGTAGGATGTAAAATGTACAGAAGTAAAGCCATGATATGTGGCTGTGCCAGCTAGTTCATTCATGTTAAGCCACCTAGCATGTAAGTTGTACTGAAGTAAAGCTATAATATGTGGGCGAACCAACTTGTCCATTCATGTTAAACCACGTAGGATGTAAGGTGTACTGAAGTAAAGCCGTGATATGTGGGCAAGCCAGCTAGTACATTCATGTTAAGCCACGTAGGATGTAAGGTGTACTAAAGTAAAGCCATGATATAAGGGCGGGCCAACTTGTATTTTTATGTAAAGCCACGTTGGATGTAAGGTGAACAAAAGTAAAGCCATGATATGTGAGCGAGCCAGCTAGTTCATTCATGTTAAGCCACCTAGCATGTAAGTAAGTTGTACTGAAGTAAAGCCTAGATATGAGGGCGAGCCAGCTAGTACATTCATGTTAACACTAGAACCGCTGCAGCTGTCAAAATGACCGTTTTCAAAATTTCGGCAAGGATGGCAGCCACATTTTTCAACGTAGCGAAATGGGCCTTTTGGACATTTAATATTTGATGTTAGGCTAAGTATTCTACTGATTAAAAAAAATTTAGTAACTTTAATTTTTAAGATATTCTTATGAATACCTAAAACCACGGCCTCGGTCATTTTGACCGCATATTATTTTTTTTTTTGCTTATTTGATTACTATCTTGTTTCAGAAACCTATACTAGTTCTTGGATCATTGTATTGTTAGTGCTTGTGGTGCTATCTAACGTTGACGGTGGAAACACGCAAACAATTCAGTCAGTATTCAATACATAGCAGTAGTGTTGGAGCAGTCTCCCAGTGTTGTGTAGAAAATGGCGCGGCGCCG
>PNEQ01009343.1:0-36724 GCA_003012365.1 Medauroidea extradentata
TGATGCAATCTTGTGGAAAATTTAATTTTTGTCGATATTAAATACAATTAAAATTGCGGTAGCTGGCAATTTTAATCATTAATACCATAAAAATAAAGGTTATTAAGCTCATTTTATTAATTTCTTTTGTTGTTGTTTTTTGAAATCTCGAAAAGGGAATCGACGATTCCGATTCCGAGAAGAACTGGTGGAATCGAAGAATCGATACGACCCATCCCTAGTCGAAACACATTGACATTACCACTTTGTGAGTGATAGGTGGAAAGTGGAGAAGTTTGTCTGCGCTCCATCAACGCTCAATGCAATCCAGCTGACCTTACAAAATCTCTTAATGGGAGAAAAACCAAAAACTTTTCAGAGATGATGGGACTAAAGAAATGAATGGGGGTTTTGTACTTTAGAGTTGCTTTCATGCTTTATAGTTGGTTTTATGCTTTAAATGTTCTTTTATTTTTTTGATTGCTTATGCAGACATGTAAACTTAGTACAGCTAGTTTGTTGTGTGCCTTACCTCTGTTTCAAGGTTTATTTGTTAGAGGCTATTTGCTTAAAATAATGTGACAACAATGGGCAACAAGGAAAGTGTCAAACATTGTGTTGGGTGTGTTGCACATTGTTATTGTTGCAAGTCACGTGATTGTGTTTTTGTTTTATATCTTAGTTCAGTGTTAGTTAAACTGTTTTTTTCTTTTTCTTGCCTGTATTGAGAGTAATGTCGGTAAATATAGAGTAAACAACAGCTAAGAGACGAGTGACGTTTGCTTGTAATTTTATTAACTCTGCTAGAAATTAACAATATTGATACTGACATACAGATAACGACTTCGGAATGTCACATTTTGTGTTGTTCAATTTTAATTTGAAATGCATTGTAAAGTAAATTTCTTTCCTTGACTCTAATTTAAAGTGGGGCCACGAATCTTTATGAATTTTAAATCTTTTGGTTTCCTGTGTTTACATATTTATCTCACATTTATTTGATTTGTAACTGTGTAACTTTCATTGAGCTGTATTTTATATATATATATATATATATATATATATATATATACACACACATTTTTTTTTGTTGGAATCATATACCATAATAAACGAGCAGTGATGAAAAACAACAATGTTTGTAGTTGTGTTCCTTATTAATTTTTATCCATTCTGTCAGAGCCCATATTAGTCTAGTTACTAACTTAACCTATATATTAATTTGTATTAGATTGGCTAGTAGAGGAAACACCACATGCATTCCACATCTTTGGTTATTTGATCCAGGATAGGTACCTCGTTTTGTGTTATGCATTTATGCATTGTTATTTTCTGAGCTACATTCAAAACCCCTAATGTAACTTTTGGCATGGACCTTTAGTTTTTATTTGTTTTGATAAAAGCATTTTTGTGGTTATACATGATTTTGTTTTAATTTTTTTTAAAAATTTACTAGGTAACAAGATTGGTAGGCTATTTGGTGCCGTGTACTCTGGCTGGATTAATAATTTTTTTTTTTTTTGTTAATCCTTGTTAACCTGGGCTAATTTATTCTCATCAGATAGAGTACAGTAGACTGCTGTAGTGTAGTGTATTTAGTAGAGGTTAAGGTAGCTGCATGATCTGGCCGAGGTGTAGTGTAGTATTTTAGCAGTGGTGTAATGGTTTGATTATTTTGTGGTGTAGTAATTGCTTTAAATTATGGAGGATAGTAGGTTGCAACTATATAAGCAGTTTCTATGTATTTTTTAATTTTTATTTCTTAGAGGATTGGTTAAATTGGGTTAGGTGACACATACCAAATTAAAGTTAAAAATAAATATGCGGTGGTGTTAGGAAATGTTCTCTTAAAGAAAATTAAGGCATAGGTGTAATAAACAGGTGATCTGACAATTGTTGTGGAAGAGATGCAAGTAATAGTAATTCAGAAGTAAATATACCAACACCAAAGGAGGAGGAGTGCAGTAAGAGTACACAGGATAGTTTTGATAGTTTAGATGACAACAGTAAGGAAATTTTAAGGCAGGGAGAAACAGATGTTTTTTTTTTTTTAATTTCCATGAGAAATAAACAGTAGACTTGTTGTCCTTTTTTGAATTGTAAGTTTATTACTGTTATCATGTAGTTTAAAATGCATTTTGGATGAGAGTGTTACAAAGGTAGGCGAGCGTAAATGAGTTCGCAGAAAGGACAACGGAATGGGTGAAACACTTCTGTCTTCCGGTGAGGTGCACGATCCTGTCACGAGCAAGGTAATTGGTGCCTGCTGGTGGCGTCGCTGAATTCAAATGTTAGGGAAATGTTAAGTAGCATGTATAAATTGTAAATTAATTTTTTTTCTTTGGGGTCTTTCAAGATTTGTTTTTATTTACATTTGTAGTTAAGGTTTACAGTGCAGCGCAGACAGAAGATAACTATGTAGTTCTATTTCAGTTTGCTTGGAATGTTTCGGTTTCTGGGTTCGATTCCCTGCTTTTGTCCATGTGAGACACCGAAAGCTAAGCACTACCAGTAGGAGCAAATTGGCTCGGGAAGGTCAAACTCGGGTCTGTTCTGAGAGAGATACAGACCTAGTATGGAAGTCAATTGTGTTGCTGATGGAGATAATATGATTCTGTGTGTGTGTTGAGAATGTTGGGTTACTAATCTAATTTCCTTTCAGGTGGTAAATGTTTATGTCGTTGAGAGTGTAGGCCTACTTTGAGGTTGTGTTGTTAATGTGCAACAACCTTGGGAAATTACGAATTTTATTTTAGTAAGCATTATAGGTTGCGGGAAGCAAGAAGCAGTACGATCCACATAGGCGAGAGGTGGAGTATAGCCCGGGACAGAAGGTCCTGAACTTCACGCGTACTGGGAAGAAGGGTTTGACACCTAAATTCATGCATAGATGGAGTGACCCTGCTTTCATCATTAAGAAAATTAATTAAAATCTATACAAAGTTAGAACTCCTAGAAATTTTTCAGGAGAGGATGTCTATAATGTATAATGTGTGAAGCCATATTATCTAGCATAATTTTGTTTGTCAGTGCTGACTGATCATATTTTATTTATGTGTTAAAGCTAATTTCTGTTTGTGTTCATAAGTTTAACTGAAACCTATACAATTCAAATTAAGTACATGTCAAAGTAAATATTTGGAACACCTTCTGTCTATTCAAGTTTTTTTCTTTTGCTTAAAGAAGAATTCAAGGTTACAGTATCCCACTCAAACAATAGGTAAATGTAAATTTTATTAATCTGTTCAAAGCTAAACTAGGTGAAACGGACTTGTTACAGTGAGAGGTTGTGGAGGACCCCTGGGAGGAGAAGTGATGCAAAGGAGCACGGACAGCTGAAATAACAAGATGGAGATCAGAGGGCTGGTCTGGTTCCTATTCCAGTTCCAATTGATACAGTCTGTCTAGAGCATGGTGACAGAAGTCTGAGTCGTAGCAGGGGAGCACTTTCACCCACTGAATATGATAACTGTATATTCGTCCACTGTACCACTAAATTTTCAAGTTGCCTGGCCCTGTAGTTTATCAGATAATACTAATGTAACAAACCAAGATCTCACGTGTAGTAATGCAGGAGTAAAAGAGTTTTGTAAGATTCAGATAGAAGCTAAACATTTCTTTCTTTTGGCAGAGGTCTTAATAAAATCTGTAAATGAAGCTGGTGGTGAGGACTTAGCAGATGATGATGATGATGTAGTTGTAAGAAGCAAATGGGGTATAACATTCATAGGAGAAACTCTTAATTGGTGCTGTAATGTTGCTACATCCAGTCAGGTTGAGGTTCTATTCAAAAATGAGACTAGGAATTTAGGGAATAAAGTTCACCCAGGTGCTTTGGATGCTTTGTGCCATGTGGTTGTAAACTGATGATAAATGTAGAGATTCATATTAAGGAAATGTATCCTTGTGATTTTGGATCGAAAACTAAATTTTATAGCTTACACATAATTCCGGCCGCTTGGTCTAAAGTTAAAAAGTTGCATTTTTGACCTCATTCTTCATCAAGGCAAATGTTATTTCCCTTACCGAATGATTGCCTGGTAGATGATTGGACTCAGGTAATTCCTCATTTAAATGTATCGTTGAACACTGAGTAAATTTTCTTCTAGTGTTAATTTTAAAGAATCAGCAGGATATCAGAATTTTTGGATCCAGAATTTACAATCAATTTCACTAGGGTTGCTTGATATAATTTTAGCAGTAATTGTTTGGTGCAATCCTTATATAATTGGCATTGGGACATTGCCCAGAGTGATAGCAGGGGAGTTGGATACTGTAATTGCAATGGAAATTGGGTTTACTATACTCTGTCCACTCTAAGGTTGCAGCAGAAATAATAATTGCTAACGAAATAAATCAAAGCAATTGAATTATATCTTGATTCCTCACATTGTAATTGTGCTGTAGCATAGTTACCTTGTATTTTTCAATATTTTAAATAAAATTTACGCTGTGCAAAAATGTTATTGACATTCACTTGGATGAATTAGCTGCAACCTTAGAATGGATAGAGCAATAATATTAGTGCTTATTCTAGTGTTTGTGTATTGTCTTCTAATGAGGTTTTTCAGAAGTAAGCAAAGAAGGGAGGAGGTAATTTCACCTTTGGAGCTATCCAGTGGAGAAGCATCCAGTTCGGTGGTGGAATAAGTAACTGAGAGACTCAGGAGTAATAGGAGAATCCCAGCCACTATCAGGGGAACAGACGGAAAGAAAATCTGCCTGTGGCTTATGATCCAAGAGAGTTAGAAATTTGGGAACTAATTGGCTTGATTTTGAGATTATTTCGTGTTTAGGTTAGAAGAAGATATAATAGTAGTTGTCAGAGAAATACTGGTGAAGATTGATTTTGTTAATGTGAGAAAAAAGCGAAACATTGTTGTGGGTAGAAGACATTTAAGGAAACAGTTGTTGTACAAGGGAGGTAAAGTCAGATTTGTTACAAAAGAAATAAGGGTCTAAAAGTAAATGTTGGGTGCATTAAAGTTGGCTGTTAGTGTTATAGTATTAATTTCTTGTTTTGGAACCCCTCGGTATTGTGAGATGGAATTAAAATGTTTTGCCGGTAATGGCAAGGAGTAGTTACACCAGGACAGGGTGTTGATGTTACTAAGGAAGTAATTCTTGAATGAAAATAATAAAGGGGGCCACCTATGTATAAAAAGTAAAGTAAAGATAAAAGTTTTTTTTTAAATTAGTAATTCGGCTTGAGAGGAAATACCTGGATACTTAAAAATCTTGTTTGCTTGTTGTGGGTAGTATTTTTTTATTTTTAAGTCTTGTTTAGTAGATTTTCAGGGAGGGTTAAGCCAACCTAACTCCCACTCCTTTAACTTCTTTTTGCTTAAATCCTGTGTTCCTAATTTAAGTAACTTTTATGTATTTTTCTCTCCTTTTCTAATTCTTTCTGCACACGGAAGCTATGAAGTTGGAAGAGAAGAAGTGTGTTCTGTGTGACCAATGGACTCTCAGAGACTCATGAATGGTGTGTACGGCTTAAGAGACACTTACCTGGTTCTTGGAAGTTCGTACCTGGACAAAGGTAAAATTTGGCCTTGGGGAATGTCAGGTCAATACTACTTCACCTGATGGAAGCAGTGAAGAGCACTGGTGTCTGGTCAGTGGCAGCTGTTCATGAATGGCGTGCCTGGCCAGTGATGTTGAATCCTTTTGCTTTACATTTCCGAAGAGGAGAGCCTGGTCTGCTTCCATTCTGAGAATGATGAAATTTGGAGCTGCATTATGGAGGCCTGGTGAGGGCTCCTTGGTTCGAGGTCCTGGTTGATGGGTTGTGACAATGTTGGGAGACAAGAATAGTGCAGCCCTGAGATGAAGATGTGTGTCGGGCCCATAGACTGTGGAATAGTAATGAGATGTCTGAACTCAGCCTGTGGATAACCTTGTGACCTCGAGGTGACATCCATGAAGAGCACACCATCCTACTCCCTTAATTGTTTCCATTAATTTTACCTTGTACATGTAAGTTATATCCCTTTTTGCTCAGGAAGCTAGGATTGGCACTATGTAGTTCTTTACAATTTGATCTTCTTGGAGTGGTTGGTAATTGGAACTTGTGTTCACTGTGTCATGTTACTATAAGAAATGTTGTCAAAACAGTCCCTTGTATTTCCTCTGCAGTTGGTTTACACTTTTTGTGGGAAAAAGCTATAATATTTGTCTTAAGTTGTAGATTTTGTCTGGATGTGTGAAAAGTGAATGTTATGTTTTCTGTGACTTTGATGCTACGTATGGAATGTGTTTCAGTATCATGCAGTACATTGATGGGTGGTGCATGGCGTGCCTGGTTGTCGAACCCATGGATGACCTGGAGACCAGTTCCTCTGGAACATTCATATGCACGCTGTTTTCCACCTTATCGAGATGGATCTCCTGGAAGTTGTGGATACCACAACATACCTCCAAAGTTAGTTGTTTACATTATTATGTACTCACACAAATATGAACACTCTTTGAAAGTTGACACCTACAACCGTTATACCAAAAGATAGGCAAGGGGAGTGCAGGGAAACAGAGTGTGCAGAGGCCTGTCACATGATCAAGTAAGGGGTAGGGGAAGAGTTGCACAATGGCAGTCAGACGGAGTGGACGTGTTAAGAGTGTAGGCGAAGCTTTTGAGGAGATGGGGAGGTCAGCAGGTGTGCAGGAAGCCTGAAGGCTTATCAATCATGACAGATAAGTAAATGTTTATTGTTTTGCTAACTTAAGTAGTATCTAGATAACTTTTAAAGTTGCAAGTAAGAAGTGTAGTAGAGAGTCAGGCTGAAGATGCAGGAACGAGTAGACAGGACGGGCATGGGCTGCTCGGTAAGGAGTCATGATAGAAACTGTAAAGTATATGAGTAACTGGGCTCGCTAGGGTAGTCTACATGTATTCTCTGAGTAAAAGGTGTTGGAAACAGTTATCTAATATGAAATTGTACACTTTTCAGTTTTGTTTTGTTTAGTCACGTGATGGCGTCTCACAGATTTATTTCGTCTCACGGATTTATTTCTTGAAAATAGATTTTGTTTCTTTGATGTTTATTGAACCATAGTTTTCGTTTTTTCTTTCTTTCTCGCAGGAGATTCAGAGCTTTTGTCTTTGTTTCCTTTTTTTTTTTTGTTTTTAGCTTCCTTGCACGTGGTTACTGATTACTTTGATAGTCGCTAATGCGTTTTTTTTTGCCCTGTGAGAATGTCAATATTTTCTTTGTTATTCAATTTTAATTTGAGATGCATTGTAAAGTAAATTTCGTATGTTTTATTTTTTTCTTCGAATCTGATTTAAGGCGGGCCACGAGTCTTTATGAATTTTAAAACTTTTGGTTCCCTGTGTTTACATATTTGTCTCACATTTATTTGATTTGTAACTGTGTAACTTTCATTGAGTTGTATTATTATTACTATTTTTTTTGTTGGAATCATATACCATAATAAACAAGCAGTGATGAAAAACAACATTGACTGTAGTTGTGATCCTTATTAATTTTTATCTATTTGGTCAGAGCCCATATTAGTCTAGTTATTAAGTTACCCTATATGTTTATATGTATTACATTGGAGAGTAGAGCAAACACAACACCACATGCATTTCACATCTTTGGTTATTCGATCCGGGATAGGTACGTTCTAAACCCCTAATGTAACTTTTGGCATGGACTTTTAGTTTTTAACTGTTTTGATTGATTTTTTGTGAATAAATTGTTTTGTTTTAGTTTTTTAAAATTAACTGGGTGACAGTATATCTACTAAAATAAAAGATGACACACTTCAAACTAAGCCGCTATAGTTTTAAAAAATTTCGTGCGGTTATTTAAGGGCGCAGTCTACCGCAATTTTCATCACCATTTTTATTTCTACTAGATTTTTTTTTTATTTTAGACACAAAATGCGGCTCTAATGAAATTTTTATATCTCTCATAGTTTTCGCGTAATGGCTTGTGAAAGTCATATTTTGCACGTTTCCGTTTTAACGACTACACAAAAACCAACTGATATACCAAACTCAAAAAAATCACAGTGGATAAAAACATTGCAGGCTACAATGTCATGCTCATAAAAATAAAGAATAAAAATTATTTGAATTTTAAAAAAATGCTAAAACTGAAAATAAAAATTTTAAAAAGTCAATATTTTTTTTAAAAACACAATAATTTTTATTCTTTATTTTTATGAGCATGACATTGTAGACTGCAATGACTTTATCCACTGTGATTTTTTTTAGTCTGGTATATCAGTTAGTTTTAGTGTAGTTGTTAAAACGGAAACGTGTAAAATACGACATTAACAAGTCATTACGCGAAAACTATGAGAGATAAAAAAATTTCATAAGAGCCAAATTTAGTCACATTTTTGTGTAAAATAAGAAAAAAATATATGGTTAAAAAAAAAATGGTGATGAAAATTGTGGTAGACCACGTCCTTAAAACATCATTTTTAAGCTCCTCAAAATATCAAAAATTGAATTTATCAGACTACTCTCTCTGTAAAAATACTAAAAGAATTCGAAAAACACAACTATAGAAATAAGACTTTGAACTATGCTGGCCACAAATAAAATAATGTGGTCACCGCTTAAAGTTCCATAGGTAAAAGGATAATAGTAAAGCACTGCATGCCAACAGAGTAGCTTGCGTGGATGGGCGATAATGCATTACGTACTTAGGTAAATGGCAACCTTACCACTCCTGCCTCAGACACACAAACGCAGCCTTTCTAGGGAGGCCTCTTAAGGCTGCAGTCTGGATGGAACTTGAACTGCATACAACGCGTTCGGAGTTAACGTTTTTTTTTCACAGACCAGTAAACGTGCGTCCACAATGCTTATCAACGAAAAGAAAACACACTTCAGACTACTTGTGAATGTGATTTCAAGGTATCACATACATTGTAGGCATTATTTTAAAGCCCTTAACTTGGCTGAAATTGGCTTATCCACACGGTTGTTTCCCAAGACATATGTAATGAGGAACCATCAAAAAATCGCAAAAAAAAAAAAAACTAATTAAAAATGTGAATTTTATGAGTAGAAACATGTATGGCAAGTCATGTGAAGCAGGCATGCAGCAAGATTCGTGACCATGTGAAGCAGGCTTGAGGCGATGTACATGACCTTGCGAAGTGAGTAGATAGTCGTTATCTTAACAGCGGGATGTACAGATTACCTCCATCCCTCGCGTCGACCCATTGCGTCGCCGCCACCCCTCCTTCCATGCCAGCCCACTGGCACTGTCATGTGAGTTATGCTTCTGCCTGGACATCTCGCTTCCCTCCCCAAACTCATTTCCCCCACCCCATTTCAACCCAGGTGACCGTTGGCTAAGTTTCCGTAGTTAATCATTGTGCTTTCAACCATGTTTAGTTTCACATACAGCTTGCTTTCTGATTTTATTTATTGATTATGATTTTTGATTACAACTTTATATTAAGATTTTGGATTACGATTATGGATTTTTAATTTACATACATAGTTTTTCGCTGTTATTGATGAACTGCTTGCGCTATTTTATTTTGATTTTGATACATTTTTTGATTAGATTTTGTGCTAAGATTATTGACGACCTATGCAGTTTTCCGGACTTGAATTATTTCTCATGTGATTTTATAACGTGGGAAGCAAAAGGAAGACATTGGATCTCACTACCAAGTGTAAGATATTAGTGAAGATAGACAAAGGTAAAAGGTTAAAGCAAATACGAGGTCAAAGGCAGACGTTACCCGCGAATATGGTCCAGCACCATCCGGTTTGTCACCTATTTTGGGGCGGGGGGGGGGGGGGGAAAGAATTGGGGCTGCAGTGGAAAAAGGTCGCGATATTAAGTTCAAAAAGTTACGCGGTGCCGACCACAAGACGTAGAAGAAGCTCTGCTCACTTGGTTTAACCAGACACGAGGACGAAATGTGCGGATCATGGGACCGATGATCCCAGTTGGTGCAAATGGCTCGGATAGCCCTCAGCACAGCCAACTTCAGCCGGTTGATGTCAATACGGACAACCATATCATGGACCAGCACGTCGAAACAAACTGGTTGCTACTCACTAAAAATACTTTGTACTCAAGATTTTTTTAGCATAGGTGAAATATATTATTTACGTTAATAAATTCGTTGTAAAGAGTCAGCTTAAATAATACTATAAGAACGTATTTCTTTTTATAGATACGCTAGTTTATCATGGTAAGAGACAGAAAATAATCACGCTGGACACCACTACAATCTATTGGTAAAATAAATAATCAGTAAAGCACCGTAGCGCATTCTGATGGAGACGCGAAGCATTTTCTGTGTATTAGTACCTGTTATCCACCGCCGCGCTGTGTGGACTGGGTATCTGGATGCTTGTTCACTCGCCAGCCGTCAGGATTAGAATCTAGGCGCGCATTTGTTATCAATACAGCGTCGCTCGCTCGGCCGTGCGCGCTTTCAGAGTCAGTCCCGTAGCCAAAGTCTTCAAGGTTCGAATGATGGAACACAATTCTATAGCGGCGATCCATTGGTCTGCAGCGGCCGGTAGTGTAAATATGTTGACTGCCGGCGTGTGCACTCTTGCCGCGTGGGCGGGACACCGCTGAGATAGTCCTGCGACTGATAGCCATACTTACATGACGCAGCCGAGTTTTTGGCCCCGTTTGACATAGCGAATAGTTGCACGCATACTTGTTGAGTATCATTGTAACCAGCGCATTATTTCTTGTAAAATAAACTGATATTCCCTTAAGCTAACGTACTATTTACATGATGCAGCGGAGTTTTTGGCCCGTTTTGACTTAGCAAATAGTTGCACGCATACTTGTTGGATAGCATTGTAACCAGCACATTCTTTTCTGTTAAAATAAATGTATATTTCCTTAAGCTAATGTACTATTTTGTAGTTAAATAAGATTAAAAGACAGTTTTAATGCAATTTTCGGGTTTAGGGGTCAGAATTGGCCAAATTCGGCTATAGCGAAGACACAGCTATAGCGATGTTCGAACCCAGAACCGTTACATTTCGCTATAACGAGACTCTACTTTGGACTTTGCTACAGTCGTCTGGGACACATTAAGCAGGTGTGTGTATTTAAACCTACAAGTTTGGTAATATTGATGTTTATTATAAATTTTTAACAAACTGTATTGAGTTAATAGCACATATATTTTATTAAATTAAAAAAAATTTATTGACAAATACCATAAAAAATCTATATAGAGAAATAAAAAGGTATGAAAAACCGAAATTGAAAAGTTGATATAAAAAATTGATGTTATCGGCATATTGATACATCGAAAAGTTAACGTTATCGATAACTTTTATCATTATAAAAAAAAGTTACAGCATTATTGATATACCAAAATGTTTAGGTATTATCAATATACCGAAAAGTTACAATATTACTGATACACCGAAAAGTTACAATATTATTGATATTCTGAAAATACTGAGTATGCAGTTGAATTTAATATCAATATCAAAATTTCTGATATTGAACAGCCCTACTCTGGACTTGCACTGTGCTGTGTAGGTGTTAATAGCAGGTAGTGTAATTTAATCGTAGCACTGAGGAGTCCCTCTGTACACAAAATGTGACAGCTTGCTTCCCAATTTTGTAAACAGTAAAAATGAATTCCATATAGCTAGGTCCAGTAGGAGGAAAGAATATATTTGACGAGACGACTATTCCCCTTGTTGAAATGGCGGCATATGAGGAGGGGGGGGGGGTACGTAAAAATGATGATACACTGACTCGGTAGGTGAGTCGGACGGGATGTGGGTGACAAAGTTAAGGGAATGGACTGGCCAGCAAGGAGAGATGAGATGGACATTAAGGGAAAGGTTACATGGCGGAAGCTGCGGGAGAAACCCCGTAGATGATGATGATGATGATGGTGATGATGATCCCAGGGTCGACAGGCCGACGATCATGGGGCAGGCTACGTACCAGTGGATGGTTGCACTCTCCAGGTATAGATTCTTTGAAGACTTGTTGGGACCAATCTCTACGCCAGAACGCACTTGTAAAATTGGTAAACTATGTGTCCCAAGGAACGGGGTGCTCAAGTACTATGTAAATAAAAGATGGGGTAAGTTCTGTGATTTACTCACCATAAGCAACATTTACTGGTCTGTGCCAGTTGAGCGGACCTGGAGCATTAACCCCTCCAGTGGGTTGCGCAGGAAAAGAGCACTAGGCTGGTGGCGAACGTACGAGGTAAATTTAAGCCTCTGGACGCGGTGGCTGGCAGGGGGTGAGGAGCTCTGCGTCAAAACAACAATGAAAATTGTTCCGGTAACTAAAACTTAACTATTGGAACTAAAATGACTGGTGCAAGACTGGTGAAGGACCTGGGGTAGACAAGACTTCTATCTCCTTGTGGCATCAAGCTCCGACTGACTCAACTGGCATTGGTGTTGGGATAGCTCCACGAGGGGGCACAAAGTAGTTCACATACCAAAACACTTAATGGAACAGATACAAAGTTACACAAGACAAAATTGACACAGGAAAAGTAGTAAAAAACATTATTCCTCAGCAGTGTCCTATGTTGGATTATTGTTCCATGTTACATCTGATGCAACATTGACATAATTAGATAATGGAGATTGAAAAATGAAAGAAAAATTTTAAATAGGTATTTTAAAAACACGAAGACAATAACATTTGAAAAAGGTAGCAATGTAAATTAATTTTCTGTGTGTCGAGGGGAACTACTGTATTTGTATTAATTAGTGATGTGTGAAAAACATACCTAATAAACAAAACACTGAGACCATTAAGCAAAACACTGCAATTTACAATAACACTAAAGAAATCACAACACATGCAAAAACTTTGTCACACATTCTCCTACCCTCTTCTCTCGGCGCTGGGTGGAGAGGGGAGGTTTCCTCGGGAGTATTTGGCAGTGCAGCAGACGGGCTAAGGAAAGGTGGCGTGTTTGGACACGTGTCATCTTAATACAGTAAATTTTCCCCCTTTTCCTTGATACTCCATAATCGGTTATGCACTGGTCAACAAGTCCCAAACCCCTAACCGTAGTGAATACAACTTAATGGTTTCATGCACTATTGTCCGCTGATTGTTACACATTTCATTTCAGGATTGTGGATTATAGACAAAATTGTGACTGGTTTCTTGTCCAGCTATAACTGAGAGCTAAACCAGTGGCATAGTGTGCAATGTCTATACACAACACTGAGTTTCCTGTGGAACCATTAGTCTGGGAAGGGCAGGAACACACTCAAGCCAGTAGCACATGATAGGTGAGGTACAAATTCACCAGTAATATATAATTAGGTCTCTGCAACATTACTGCCACTTGCTTAAATCTAGTCAGAGCTAATACTGCACACACTTCGGCACATGACCACGCTATGTCACTGAGCTGAACCATACTGAAAAAAGTGTTAAAAGTTGATGGCATTAATGCAGTCATTATACTCAATATGGCCAGCATGTACCATTTCTTTTAAACATGTACACAATGATTTCAGCTTCAACATGAAAATGCCTGGTTTGTAGGAAATACTAATTTGTTTCATCACACTTGTGTGTTAGTTTTAACGTATGAAGTATTGCCTACTACTAAACATTTCCATGTTGCTGCTGAAATCTTGAGTTCAGTTTTAAAGGTTAACATATGTTTTGGTCACTTGCACCAAAAGCACTTTTTACGTTCAGTAGAATGTACTGGGAACAATGACAGCATCAAATGGCCTTACCAAATAACTGCAAAAATGTTCTATGGATTTAATGGGTGGTCACCAGTATGTTTTACATGTAGGGGTCGGTTTAAACATCAGCTTTATACATTTTGACAACACTGAACAATGTTCAAAATATGAAGGTTTTATTCTATGCCATTTTTAATATCTTGGAAAAATACCGACTATAAAAATTAATTTCATGGGCAGTAACCATTCTTATGAGCTGAGCTATGCTACATGTTATAATGCACGTCACAATTTTCTACAAAAATTCACTTCCTATATTTCAGGTAGTTTCCAAACAGCCTGTACATCTGCATACTCTGCTGAAGTACTAAACTTATTACTGCAACTCAGTATGTGTTGTAAAACTTCTGACAATTAATTATTATTAAACAAAACTTTGGGGCTGTTATATTTAAATCTAACTGTTATGCAAGCAGTGCATATGCAAAAATATTCTTCAGCTTGTATAGTGATGTGCTAGGTGATTGAAGAAGATGAAGAAAATATCGATGTTTGCAAAACATGCTCAAGATTTATGTGTAAATGCTCCCTTTACATTAAGTGTATTTTACATTTTTTTAATCGGTGTAAATCAGCGAACTTCACAATTATGTTGTCTTGTTTCTTATGTAGTGCTCATATTTTAGTTGCAAAACACCCTGCATTATTTTGTCAAACTGCTAGTAAGAAAAGTGTTTAAAGCTAAACTTTTGTGTCTCTCTTCATAGTATCACATGTCACATTGTGGGATACGTTACAGTAAAGTATAGATAGAACTGAACCACTATCCTCAAAACTCGGCCAAAATTTCACATTTGTACTACTAGTCAGTTTACAAATAGAGATGTACTTGAATGCATTTGTAGATACATCTTACTTTACAAAAACATAATTTTGAAGGGGTTTTGCTCCTAAAAATGATTTTAATTTTCTTATGTTACAAACAATATAAGCCCCTTGAGTATAAAAATTTTTACTACAGTGAAGCCTTAAAGTACTCTACATGGTTACTTATAAAAAATTAGTCTTGGTATATTTAATTAGTTTATATGTTTGCAAAAATTAAAAACATATATTAAATATATTTTTTGTTTGAAGTAAAACCCATCTCCCTTCAACCAGCATATATAACACATTAAACATTGTTTAAGGCCACTACTTTTATTCAAAGCATCATTATTTTCATATCGAAGAATCCCTGCATAGATTTGTCACAAATATAATGTATACCTAATTTTTGTTGTAGTAATAAACCTTTCAGTTTTTCATATTTCCGTAGCAAAATTATCACAAATTTTGTTATAAAAATAAGCCAAAATTAAGCAAAATAACAAATTAAATTTTTTTAAAATTAATAGTGCATTATTTTGTAAGATGCCTGCATAGGATTGTGCATATTATGACTTCTTTGTCTTAAATTTTTTCAAAGCACTCCGAAAAAAGTTTTGAGTATTTTGCACCAATGTGAAAAACTACCTAGCATGGCATTATTTTTATTTCACATTCTGGCCATAAATATCATTATGGTTGGTCCAGTTCTATGACAAGACTACTATTGCTTAAAGGCTATTTCACTTTTAGTGTAGGCTATTAGCTGGCCTTTTAAAATTTAATTGAGTTCATTAATACTTTTTTTTTTTTTTTTTTTCAATTAATAGAAACTAGAGTGGAACTAAATTTCACAAATAATCATAAGAATGATTTGTTTGCTCAAAATTATCGGCATGTATAAATTGGGCTACATGGTAACTTCATTTCTTAAATGTTCCACATTTTTACTGTAAAACTGTAAACCACAAACACAGAACTTTCATAATTAATTTCAAAAATTGATACCCAAATCTAGAGAAAATCATTAAACACAAAATTGAATGATAAAAAAGTAATTTTATTGTACACCGTAAAAACAACTGTTAGTATGTAAAACTAAGCACATTATTAATACAGCAAATGATAATACAAGTTAAATATGTTTGAATGAAAGTCAGTGACATAATATTCTTTACTCTTGTTTACAATAATGTTAAAAAAAAATTTGCAAACCAAAACATACAACACACACATCAAAATCAGCATTTGTTATTTTCCCCCAGAATGTTACACTCTGTATTAAAACAGGACTTGAAGTAAGTCAAACAAATAATGTCAGTACATTTAAACTATATTGACCAATAACTCTTAATACAATCTATCTGAAAGAAATCTACCTCTTTCCACAGAAAGCACAAAGCACGATTTACAACTTTATTTGCTGACCAATGCATATTGTACGGGCCGCCATCGCACAACTTCATAAATGGTTGGTCATCTGATGCATGGTACACAGACTGCATGAGGTAGATAGGGCCACCGATGGGAAAGGTCAGAGGTAGAGTCACCTTTAATATAAAAGAGAAGTCATTTTTCCTAAGCAAAAAAGATGCTTCTGAGAAATATTGGAAATCACATTCCAAAACCGCTACCCCAAGTTTAATTAAAAGGGCGTGAATGAAATCTCTTCTTTTCTCATGTCTAAAGATTATAGGGCCAGTCCTGGCCTTGAGTTGTTTCTCTATGAGAGGAACGTAATCCATGATGTTTCTTCGCGGATGAAAATTTGGAATTTCAAACATCCAAGACTTTCCCAATGTCTTCTCGACTGCAGGAGTCAAAATGAGCTGTTGAAAAACGCGGCTCCATTGAGGGGGAAGGAATATCACCAACAGATATGCAGCACTTTCTCCATTTTCGGTCTTGTTTGTGGGTGGCAAACCCGTAAAGTCCACATTCAGGCGTACGAGAAAGTGGACACTATGGCTTGCTCGGCGAGTTATTGCTAACTGCTTGGTTGTAACCAGCACCTCTATGTTATTTTCTTCAATGTTGATTGCTCTGACTAGCAAAGTGTACTCAAATTGCAGCCTCCTGTAATTACTTCCATCCAAGAGTGAGATCTAAAATCATAGATTACATCACAGCTGCAGTGCTACACAGAACAAGGTTTCAATAAAGCAGTTACATGCTCGTAGGATTGCATTTCTGATGAAAAGCATCAAATATATGCTGTAAACCAGGGCTCTACTCTAACAAATCTCTGACAGCAGGTTACATATGCATAATTTTGCAAACTGGTAATTTAACATCTCCAAAATATAGCTTTTTAGTTTTTTATTTGATTCCCTATAATGTTTAAAATTTTTAACAGCTAAATAACCATTGCTATATAAGTTAAATGTAAATCTAAGAAATATAAAAATAGAGATCCTCACAAAAGTGAATGTATATTTTCGTTATTTAACCACTGGCTCCTATTATTTTGTGCAGGGCTGCGTAAATAACATTTTGTAGATGTGAACTATAGACAAACAATCTATGTTATACACACAAGTACATACATGAACCACAACAGCCAAAATATGTATGTACTACAACTAAGTTAATGTAAGTACGAAAACACAATTTAAAATCTGAAATCCCTTTTCGGATTAACAACCTAGTTAAAGTGGTGGCATGTTAGTGATGAATCTGAATCCTGATTGTTGTGACTATTCCACATATGACATTTTGTTTGAAGCTGAAGTTATAAAAAATGGCTAGCGTAAGGGATTACAGCACAACTACGATCTAACAACAGTGTACAGTTCCTGAGAACTGTGTCGTTAGGTTAGAAGAACCAATTTCAACCCATCCATAAAAAGTTAAAACTTTTTATCTGAAGTGTGTATTTTGACTGAAGTTTGTGTTTTAACTGTCACTGGTTTGAAAACCATTTTTTTTTTCAATGAAAAGTATATTTATTATAATTAGCAGATTTTTTTTAACAAAACTATACCCTGTATGACTTATATTTGTATTCAATTACTAAGACATGTAGACATGGATACACAAGTATTTAAAAAATCGTGCTTGCAGGTGGGAGAGTACGAAACACAGATAGACAACACATTTTTCACGCAGTTGAGATGTTTTACTGGCCAAGCTATGAAAATGAAGGTGCTGTAGATGGTTGGTAAGTTTATGGTACACAGTAGTTTCAATTTTGCCATTTTGTATAGTCAACTTAACATCCAGAAAAATTGCCTGTGTGTTTGAATAGTTCCAGATAAAGTTCAAGGCACTATGGGAGTTCAAGTAGTTAAGAAAATCAACGAGATATTCCTCTACGGAAGTCCAAACCATGAAAGTGTCGTGAATGAACTGAATCCATAAGCATGACTGTATTTGCATGTGGTTTAGGAAATTTTGTTCTAACTTGCTCATGAATAGGTTAGCGGTGGGCCATACAGGTGCCCATGGCTGACCCTTTAATGTGCAGGAAGTGTTGGTCTTGAAATCTAAAATTATTGTTGGTCAGTGTGAATCTCGCTAGTTCTACCAAGAATGTTGAAGATGGTTTGCTGTTGGGAGGTCTTTGATTCAGATAGTATTCAATTGCAGACAGTCTGAATGAGTGAGGGATACAGGGTATTTTGTGGGATGGTGTCTTGGTTCCCCACTCATTCTAGAAAGTGACCTGGAGGCTTTTTCTGTGTTTGTCATTATAGGCAATGGAACATTCTGACATCGAGTTGCTTTGATCGTCCTGTTAATGACAGGAAGTATCGTTAGATAAAAAAGCATATTCTGAGTGTAGCTCAACGGTCGCCAAGGCAAGTTCGGGATTTTCGATCACCTTACCAGTACGGCAACATAACATAGAAATCACTGATGTCGTACAACTATTGTTTTAGCTGTTCTATGGTAATGGAGGTCAGAAGACCATGGAGATTCTGTCCTTACACGCAAAATTCGCGTTTGTGTAAAATTTTGTGGATTTGGGAAAGGCAGATTACAAAATACAATTAATGTTACTTGTTTTTTTAAGTGTATTACAATCACAAAGAAAGGATGTATCTTAAATAAATAAAAGTATGATTGTTTGGTACATGTCATTATTGTTACTACAGTGTAACCTACAGTGTAGAAGAGTGGTTAGGGTACATCAATTTGAGCGCACTGAGATGAATTTTTTTGAGTTCAAATCTTGGAACAATGCACAATTTTTTTTTATTTGAATTTTATTTCTATACATGTCCTACATTTTTGAGAAAAATAATTTATTTCTGTTATTAACGAACTATAACTGCAGTGATAGTGGGTATTTTTCACTTACACTGCTACCTGTGCACTGCAATTTTGTGTGTATTTTTTATGTAATAATGGTATTTCATAACTTTTTTAAAAACTATTACCATAACATACAGTAAAGTTACATTGGTTTGCAGAAACAAGCAACCAAAAGAAATATTTCTGCTCATGTAAGCTTAATTTAATATTTTACCAGTATTACTGTTGTTATTGATACGTACAATAATAATTTAAAAACTGTACTATAATATGCAGTAATGCAATGAAAAAGACTAAAATAATATTTGCAGTAGCAAAGATTTTAACAGAAAAAATAATTTAACTCCTCGTCAACTTGAACTGCACATGATACTGCAGAACTATACATGCACTTGTCTAGACAACTTCTTGTTGGCTACATATTTACTACCAAAATATCAAATCTCTCTTTGCTTGTAGAAGTAGCAATTAGATATATTGTGTGTTTTTTTACTTTACAAGAAACATTTCTTGACATATTTCATATTAATACCGTACAAAATTAGCACGGCGACAACTACGTACTTTCGCTGCAAACTGTTTGCAGATTGTTTTACGTTTCTTTGTATGCACACACCATTTCGTTATAACAGTATTTTTGTAATGAAAATATTTAAAATGTAGGCAGGAACACCCATTATCAAATATGTTCATGTATTGCACACAATTTACACTTTGACTATGTTTGCTTGTCTCAACAGCTCTACAGCTGTTACGAAATGAGAGCCATAATGACATAGGGTATTGAATGTGAAGTCACCCACTAAGAATACAGAACAGTCTAGATCAAACGAGAATTTATAAGTAGCAATAGATTTTATTAATACGACAAACATAGAACAAGCTCCATGTCCCTAACGTAAGATGTGAACTGTCATACTCAAGAGTTGGAGTTGGGCATCTGCGAGTGCTAAGATTCTCTCTGTAGAGCTATCACATCTTGATACAATAGGGCATCCTGGGGGTGTCCGTTGCTGTTTGTGAACCTTCGGTATCACAGCACAGGTGTGGCTGGTGTTTCTGGAGTCAGCAGTATGATGGATTTGATGAGAGGCCTTGAAGTGGGCCATGAATAGTTAGGAATTGGTTTATCTGTTTACAAAATTAGGAGGTAGGGTCTTCTTGGAGGAGTCGATAGATGGAAGGGTTATTCAGCTGTTTCTTGGCTTCTGTGATGTAGTCAGTCTTGTTGAGGACGACTGTTGTGGATCTTTTATCTGCTGGTAAAATCATGATGTCCTGGTTGTTCTTAAGACTGTTGATAGCTCTTCTTCCTGATGGTGTTGTTGGAAAGTGAATTAGCATAAGAAGGGTGTGTTACAATAACTAGTATTAAGGAGATGAATTGTTCCAGATGATGAGAGAGTGGAAAGGGAGGGCAGTCCTAAGTGCAGGGGGATACAAACTTCATTTTGGCTGGGTCTATGGCTATTTATATTTACTGTGTCTTGCTGCCGAAATTTTTTTTAATCATTTAACATTATAAAATAAAATCATTATAGCTGAAGTATACATGTCTTGACAAAATTAATATAAAGCTGTAGTGCCACATATTTTTAGCGAGTAGTAATGAGCACAGCTTTTATATTGCTGTGGACTTGCAAGGTGTAAACACATTTTACCAGATTTAATTGTGTTCTTCTTCATTTTAATTTATTTCTGTAGCCCTGCAAATATATTTATCACTCAATCATTAGAGACCTGAAGAAGTAGATGTTATTTTCCCTTTAAAATAGGTGTTATTTTTCTTTGAAATGAGTGTTATTTTGCTTTAAAATAGGTGTTATTTTTTCCCTAACTTAGAAAGGTATTTTCGTTGAACTTAAGCTACTTTGCTTTCTTTACAGTTTGCGCTACATGTGTACACTTTCATTACACTAAAATGGTCAAATCAGAATCACTTAGTTGTTCATTGTATGCAATGTAGATGATATAAAATAGTCAATCATCAAAAGAAAGCATGGTGAAACTTTCAATCTTTTTCTCTTTTAAGTTTTGACGCCTGTCTGTGATCACGTGTTGTAGTGACTAAGCAAACGTTCAGTGTCTACGTTATTTGTTGGGATCTGAATGGCTTGAAGTGCATCTGCAGCAAACAACTTCTGTTCAGTGCCAATAGCCACAAGGATTTTCTGAACATCATCATTCTTGTCCTGATTTTGCTGCATCTTGTACAGCTTCCTTCAGAGATTCGTAGCCTTTGAAAAGCACAGAGTCATCTATATCTTCAATCCCAGGAATGCATTTTATTGTTGGCAAAATGTCTTTGGTGTTGTTGAGCAAGATATGCTTTGGACTGAATGCCTTGTTCAGTGCCCTGAAGATCTTTGCACTTGGGTCTGAATTTTATAATCCTTGCAATTTGTCCATACACAAAGCTGAAGCTTTCTGGCACCTTTGCTTTACAAGAGCTTTGTCAGTTGTGGTCAAGGATGACAATTTTTCTTGGAATGCAGCAGAAAAAATACCTTGTGAAATGCTATCAAAGTCTTTTAGAAGGTCGTCTACATATCCACTCAACAAGTGAGCTGTTGGATATTTTGACCCCTCAAGTTTCGTCAAGATTTTAACAAGATTTCCAGCATGCGTTTTAATGAAGTGACACTGTGCTAACAGAATATCTGCAGTCTTCGTTGACAGAGATGTCAAGTATAGAATTCCACTGTTTTCTACTTTCAAGTCTTCAAGCTTGAAGAAGGAGATTCTGTCCACTAGATACTCGGATAAGTAAAATACAGACTTGAACCACAAATTCCACCGTGTACAAACTGGCATCAGGAACAATATGGCTGGCCTGTCAGTATTTTCGGCTAGGTGTTTAAGGTAGCAGTGTCTGCGTTTTCGTGTATTCATAAAAGCTGCCTTAACCTTCACAACACCTTCATTTACCTCTTGCATCTCACAGGACATGACACTGCCTACTAGTGCCAGCTTATGTGCCCAGCACTGCACATGTAGGACATTTTCCCCAAAAAGGATCTGCAAAGACGAGACACACTTCGTCATATATCGAGCGGAATCGGTTACAAGACCCTGGATATCACAAAAATGAATATCATATTTACGAACACATTCATTCAGTACTTGTGTACAAGTTGTGGCATCAGCTCTTTCTAGAAAGTTAACTGAAGCTACTTTCAAAATTGGGTCTTCCAAATTATCAAAAAAAATTTTGAACAGAACCACAAAGACACTTCTTCCTTTGCTGTCAGTTGTTTCATCAGAGACGATGAAAACTTTTCTATTCCGCACCAAGTCCTTCAGTGAATCTTCTTGTTCCTTGCAAGTTTCGGGACATACTTTTTTCTCAAAACTTTTACACAAGGCAAGTCACCTGCACCTTCAATAAATTCGCTCATCCAGGATCTTAAACTAGGATCTTCTAACTTTTCTAGTGGGATGTTTGCCTTCGCAAAAGCTTCTGTTGTTTTCATTGCCAAGTTTTCAACAAAAACTTTCCTACGTTTGGCACTGTTAAAAATTGTAAGCACAGAAGTTTGGATTTTATTTCCAGACGTAGTCGCCACTTCCTTCGCGGCAGTAGTGTGTTTTGTGGTTTTCACGTGTTTAACAACGCAGTCTTGCTTTTCGTACGCCACCAAGCAGTTGCAATGTCGGCACATTAACGTGTTCGCATCTGTAGCATACAGACCATTGTTTTTGAATTCGCCTGCCCGTAAATAGGCATTTACGGGAGGCTTCGGCATTTCGTTGAAAATATATTTCCACTACAAGTACCAAAACTTAAAATATTTAACAAAAATTAGCTTGGCCTAAATGTAAACAATAATAAAACAGATGTTGTAATGCAGAAAATTGCCGCCAGGTGCCAGTAGGTACACGTTGTAGACCTACCAACTACGAAATAAATGGCATGGTACTAATAAAAAACTGTGTTCTTCACGCACGTGTCATGTTGACTATTTATTTCTTACTTATGTAAAATACGTTAAAGGACCAAAAAATCTTACAAGCGTAGGTCTTAACTAAGTCCCGGCGTTTTAAAAGTATTTTCTGTGCACAATGCGATAAAACTGACACATTTTCCTAGGTATTACGTCCACCAACTTTTGAGAGTTGGCTATCTTGTAAATAACAAGTAAATAACCTCAAAGTGAGATTTGGTATTTCCGTGAATGTAAATAGTTGAGGTTAGTAATTGTCTCCTAAAGTGTTTGCGCAATGTCAATTATTCCATAAAATACGTTGAAATTGTATATTTGAAATACAAACAAAATACTGTAGGTTCGTTTCGTAGAAAAACAGCCAGATTCGCGTTTTAAATGTATGAAAAGCTGAAATTCTCGTTTTAGTTTCAAAACTATGAAATTCGCATTTTGTGTTTCAAAATGCTGAAAATCGCGTTATTTTTCGCGTTATCGCGGCAGCGAATTTTTCAGGTCTGTATCAATCATGCAATTTTATTCGATTAATTTTGCTATGTCCTTGGCATTATTTTGTTTTAATGGATTCACTAGGGTATTTTAAAAAAGTTTTAATTGTTGTTTTCCTTGCATTATTTTATTCCAATGCTTGCACAAGCATAATAAAAAATCTTAATCTCTATTTTACTCACATAAGTTTGTTAACAATTTTCTCGACCTTATTTTATTGCTGGCAAAGGCGCTCATATCAGTTTTTATACCTGTTTTCTTTACATTATTTTATGGTTGCATGATCATAAGTATTTTAATCAGTTTTTGCAGATTTTTTTTTTGCAAAATTTTACTGTGATTTCCCAGCTATATTTTATTGCTGATTTCCCAGCTATATTTTACTGCTGATCATCTTTGCATTATTTTATCCTCATGGTCTCACAACCAAATTTTAACCAATCCAATTCTGTTTTTCTGTAATGACAAGGTTGCTAATCCAAGTTCTTTCATCCATATCATGTACTCTTT
Source organism: Medauroidea extradentata (assembly GCA_003012365.1). Classification (NCBI taxonomy): domain Eukaryota; kingdom Metazoa; phylum Arthropoda; class Insecta; order Phasmatodea; family Phasmatidae; genus Medauroidea; species Medauroidea extradentata. The sequence continues at coordinate 23,698 of PNEQ01009343.1, forward strand.
CTATTCTGTAAATTAAATTTTTAAGGTAGTCCCTTAGTGCTACTGGCACCATCCTAGGTGACCTACTTACTGGTTCAGACCCTGGTTTTATTACCACATTACCCTTTTGAGAAAAACACCTAAGTCCTTGGAATATATCTTTGTTTTCCCAATGAACTGTTCCATACCTACTGTGTTAACTGATTCGATTCTCTTAACCATATGTTCAAGGCTAGACAACCTGGCAACCCCATCAATGGCACAATGGGCAGATCTACCAGTATGAATTCAATATATGCTTCACTTTTGTGAGCTCTGCAATTTAAAAGAATTTCCCTGTTGGCTTAAATATTCCACGCAAAGTCTCGATATTGGTGTCTGTAGGCTCCACTTTGAACTGATGGTCAATTTTTTGAACATGGTTATGGGTAATATGTTAACCTGAGCCCGTGTATCTAGATTTACATTTATTCTCTAGTTTTCAGTACTAACAGTTTCGTTCCATTCATTGGGGAATTGCTTGCCTTTTATACCTCTTATTACTACACTCGGTTACATTTACACATACACTGATATTGTTACAATATGTTACAATAATAGGACTTGTCGGAGCTAAGGTTCGGAAGCTTTGGAAAAAAAACCGGAAAATTTAGGGTGAAAAAAGGTAAAAATTGTTTTCCGTAGACGTAAAAATGTGAAAAATTTGATTTTTTTCACCAAGGTGAAAAATTAAGGAAAACTTAATAAAAAATGCAGTAAAAATAATCTAACAATTTCTGAATTACAAATCTGGATGTTTAATGTATTTACATTTGAGCCTATCTACCATTACACATAGAGTACCACGAAAATGAAATAATTAGTAAATGTAACACATAAAGTTTCAAAAAGAACCACAATAAAGTTGGTACAGTAAAATAAACAATATGCAGACGAATTAAAAAGAAATAGTTGGGAAACACATACTCATACACGACTTACAATCTCTGCCAGGAAAGCCGTTTCGATTACAACAAAAAACCCTTTGCAGTTCAAATTCACAAGTAACACCATAACATAATTATTGATTATCTTGCTGCGTGTATCAACTGGCTAAGTGGTGTACTTTTCTGTTTTTTATGTTTATCAACTTTATGATTTAATGGTTTTTTTTTTCAGACATGTAATTGACATGTGAAATTTGACACTGATTGCTGTTTGCCAGGTGTTCAGTTATGACTTACGATGGTGTGTGTGTTCTTGATTACTAGTAAACAAGTTACTTAAATTACAGTAATGTGATGCTTCTGAAGTTCCCCTTATCTTAAAACTGTAAAGTTCTCATGTTGGCCTTTTTTCCACATTCATACACCTTGCTATACAGTGTCCCAACATTAGACTGCAGTACAGAGCTTATGGCATGCGCTGTTGCCAGATTGCAGCCACGTTATGAAGTTCGTAAAGTGAACTACTTCAGAGTTTTTAGCTTTAAATACAGTATTTACTCACATACAGGTCACCATCACATATTAGTCGCACCCTTTGAGGTCTTGAATTTGGTATTTAAGATTCCTCCCATATAGGTCGCACCTTAATTTAATGACGTGAATGACCCCTGGCGCACCGCACATCAATGCAGTAACGGGTACAATACAATAAATAGAACAGCGGTAGACAAAATGGAACAGCCTGCTTTCATGTGGCGTGTGGTCCAGGTTTCACCATATAGGTGCTTATCAATGGTCCGACCTTGAATGGCATGTCCTGATAGGCCGCATGGGAGGAAGGAATTCGAGTGTGCTGAAGTTGCTGTGACGCAATCGTTTTATCTCAATCAGTTGTGCTAAGGTAGTAGAGTGATAGCAGAGTAATACGTTTTTTTAAGTGATTTGCGTGACGGGAAAGCTTAATTCGTATTCAGCCGCGTTCAAGTTGCGAGTGGTAGTCTTTGCAGAAGATATGGGAATCGGGCCACTGAACGGGCATTTTCTGTAAGTGAGAAACTTATTCGTGGCTGGAGGAAACAAAAAGGAGACTTAAAAAATACTATTTCTATGAGGCATGCGTTTAGATGACAGAAATGTTGCAATTTTCCTGAAGTTGACGTGCAAGTGACTCAATACATCCGTGAATTGCGGAACAGTGCCTGCAGCATTTCGTTAAAAATTATAATGTGAACTGGACAAGGCGTCCAGTTCTACACGTTTCTGTCAGAAGATATATATATTTCTACAAGGCGATATAGACTTGCTGTGTTTTGTCCAGATATCTTTGTGTAAAAGCCACGCGCCGTGAGTGAGTGCTCCCGTGGACATGTGATGTACCCCCTCTCCCCCTTCGTCGTGCTCGCCAGGAGACTTGAACTTCGTGAACCTTCGGCCGTCTTCGGCTGTTCTCGTGCCTCCCTGCCCTTCCTCCCCTCTTCCCGGCCATCTGCAGGGTGGAGTGAGCTGGCTCGTGGCAGTCGTCGCCCGTGCTCCGTCTTATGAGGTTGGTCCGCTCTTCTCGTGGCCGACATGGCACCTACGGTACTTCCGTCAGTTCTTGGTAAGTTTCAGTTACATTTGCTTTAGTCTGTTTAATGATTTCTGTTTTGCATTCACTTTCTAGTTAATTTCACTCGCGTTTGGTACCATTTCGGCCGCGAGGGGAACGTTCCCTTTTGTTTTGTTTAACTCTGTGCCATTCGACTCAGCTACCGATCATTGTATTTAATATGATTAATGCAGCATTGCGTTCTTCCGACGTATTTGTATCTGTCAATTTATAATTTTCACAATAAATGTAATTGCCTTGAATCTTTGTTGTTAAGTAATTTATGAGTGGTTAGTTGCCCCATCCTAATTAAGAGTGTGACCAGTTTATGTGCAGTGGGGGAGGATAAGGACAATTGGCTCTGACGGGTGTGTTGTGTGCACCCGTATGATACAGGCTAGCAGCACTTTGTGTTTATTGTGGTAGCACAAATTGAGCGGCATACGTCTGAGTGAGATGGGCTCAAATGTGCAAGGGGAGAGAGATAGCATGTGCACGGGGCATTACACACTGTAATTTCAAAGCCAGTCGTGGTTGGGCAAGTAGATTTATGCGACGTGACAATTTTTCTCTTCGACGGAGAATATCCCTCTGCCAAAAATTGCAGAAGGACTTTGAAAACAAAGTGTCAGAGTTCCACAACTTTGTTCTGCGGATGCGGCAAATGAATGACTACATCCTATCGCAGATTGCAAATGCCGATCAAACGCCAGTTTATTTCGATATGCCACAGAACATAATAGTCAACTAGAGGGGGCAGTCAAATGTGATTATTTGTACTACTGGAAACGAAAGAATGCGTCGTACAGTAATGCTGGCAGTGGCGGCCGACGGGCGAAAGTTGCCGCCTTATGTAATTTTTAAGCGGAAGACTCTGCCTAAGGGAGATAAGTTTCCTCCGGGCATTCATGTCCGTGCTCAGGAGAAGGGATGGATGGACGCTGAGCTCTTAAAGTATTGGGTTACAACGGTTTGGAAGTGGCGACCAGGGGGTCTTCTAAAACAAAAGGCCTTGTTGGTTTGGGATAGCTTCCGCGCACATTTGGTTGAGGGCGTTAAGGCATAACTGCAAGAGTCAAGGACAGACATTGCAGTTATCCCAGGTGGCCTGATGGCGATGCTACAACCACTTGACGTCTCAGTGAACAAGCCTTTCAAGGGGCATCTCCGTTGCCTGTACGGGGAGTGGATGGTCAGTGGAATGCAAGAACTGACGAAAGGCAGGAAACTGAAAAGACCAATGTTGCTCATGGTGTGTGAATGGATCAAGAGGAGTTGGGCTCTCATCACGCCCAATATAGTTGTGAGAAGTTTCAAGAAAACTGGAATCTCCTGCGCGATAGACGGTACTGAAAACGATGCGATCTGGGAGCACTCCGACGACGACCCAGCCGAGTCTAGTGTGTCCGAGTCTGACTTAGATAACGAGTAGGTAAACACTTGGTGAGTGTTCAGACTGTGTTATTTTGACTGATACTGTGATAATCCTGTAAATATAGACATATTTTTGATTGATTTTGTGCAATGTTGCCTTGAATTTTTTTTGTGTTCGATTTCTTGTTACAAAAATTCGCTTGGTTAATTAACTGTGTACATTGTAAATTTTTTTTGCCTATATATACCTGTATCAACTTCTTTACCAGTAGTTTAGCATTTTCAAGCAATTTTGCAAAAAAAAATTTTTCTTAATAAAATTTTTCTTCACTTATAGGTTGCACCTCATTTTTTCTCCATCAAATTAGGTAAAATTGCTGCGACCTATATGTGAGTAAATACGGTACTATATTCTTTATTATTCTAATTGATATGGCACAATTTGCATAGCATTACACTTTTTAAACATGCAATTAATAACAATATCTATTACTTTAAAATAAGAAACAATTATCATATTCCACTTACATTAATTCACTACATGAATTGTAACAGGCATTTAATTAAGAAATAATTATCACATATCTTTTAATCTTTATAGGTACTTCTGACAAAACGTGAGATTTCTTCAATTTTAGTAGTTTCTGTCTGAAGACAACAACATGGTTGGGGTAGTTGATGATTATGAAATTGATCATTCAAAATCAATGTCGTTTGGGAACTGAAAAATATGTCTGTTTTTATACTGTTATTGTCTGCTATAAATTTAAAGTGGGAGGGGGTGATGTTATTTATTTGGACGTTTTCACGTGTCCTCAAACATCACAATGCTTTAGAGGAACATGGGGGGGGGGATGGGGAAGGAGTCGGCAAAAGTCTCTGTCAAGGAACCATTCAAGGATTCGCCTGGAATGATTTCTGAAGACCCTGGAAAACAGAAATCAGGATGGTCGGAGACTGATATCGAACCCGGGTCCTCCAGAATGTGAGGCGAGAGTTTAATTACTGCTCCACCATGCTCTGTACCACTGATCCACCATGCTCGGTTATCAAACAAAAGACAGTAAATTACTGTTCTGCTGTGATGTCAACTTAGGCATATCACTCATTTGCACTACTTCTTTGATAATTATATATTAAGCCTAAACGAGAGCATATATAATACAATTTGTTTACCTGTGTTGTTAAAATTGTTTTAGTATATATTATGTAGATTTTCAATACTTATCCATAAAGTAGAAGGTACGAATTTTCGTCAGTCAAAAAAACTTACCGAAACTAGGTAAATTTTTTTGTCAAGGAAAGAAATTAGACGACATAGTAAAACCTTATAAACAAACTGTATGCGTTTTATTATTACATTTGTTCTAATTTAGGACTTTAAAAATATTTACCATACAAGTATTAGAAATGATTTACTGTCTGTCTTTCCTTTATGATTTCAACTTTTCGTGTCAGTTTTCTGTACTGTGTTGCTATTGTTTGTTCGTATGAACATACATGGTTTGTTTGGAACATCTTCTTTCTTCTCAAGCTCCCTTAATGAGTTCATAGTATATGAAAATCACAGGAATAAGATCAATACAATATTTTGCTCCCTTTCGCGTAGCCTACGTATATTACGACATTTTATTGTTTTGCGTTCCATACAAATAAATGTTTACAAAAAATTACACACACAAAATTTAGTTTTGAAATCGAGTCATCGTACATGACAAATTTGTTTGGCTGCAAGACACTGTAGTTTCACTACTTAACCAGTTTAGGAAGCGGGATGAAGAAAACTGCTGACTAAAAGAAGCCTGTATCTTATTCATTAACCTTTCCAGATATAACCTCATAGTCAGCAAATATAACGGAACACATTTTTCTCTTCAGCGCCCAACACTTCGAGTGACACTCAACGGTCGAATTTGTAGGGTGAACGCGTGGCGAGCGCATGACATAACACATTTCACAGCTTTATACAAGAGAACGGATAAAGCTATTGAGGTGGGGTTACTTTTAAAAATAAATTTAGCTCATTACGAACAACTTCCTCGCTTTCATCCCCCATATAACTTGAAGCAAAAAAGTTTTTCACTAACCAAATTTTGTTGTCTTAGTTTGATGGAAAGTGCACATAACGTTAGAAAAAATGTCTGTACGACTACTGAAATAAATTTTAGCATTCAAATTTTTTTGTTGGCGTCCAGATATATGAAATTACACGCAACAAAAATCTGGATACGATTTTGCTTTTGATTCGTTAGTTAAGGATGCATGAAAACAGTACCAAGCTCAAAATATTTGTTATTTAATTTTTTCAACCCCTTAAAATGGTGTAAATGATGAACTAACTATATCACCCGATGCACGTTTCAATGCTGTACAATGTGCAAAAATTTTAAGATCAAAGTTACAAAGTGAAAATTTGAGGATATTTGGCAACAGCACGTGCTGAAACAAGGACAGTGCTTATGACAGTTACCATGCATTGGAAAGAGAGAGCAAATGTCCATATAACCCTGTACTGCACGAGACACTGTATAATAAGTGAACATTCAGAATTAATTGGATAAGCCATTTCTCCATTTTTGTCTTTATTTTAATTACCTTATATAAATTACTATATATTATTTTGCCGCTGCAGGTTTAGTATAATTTCACAATGATTTTAAAGAAATTTTTCCATTTTTTCCGGAAAATTTTGGGAAAATACAGTTTTTCCCTGGTTTTTATCCTTTCGCCAATTTTTCTGGAAATTTTAGAGCGCTAGTCGGAGCTATTGGAGCTGCATGTTTCTGCAATTTGTACTGACTTTAATCTACAGAAGTTTGCAAAATGATTAAATCGACCACACTTTGCACTTTTTTGCCAGTATGCCGGACAAACTCTGGGCCTATGTTTAGATTGACAACGACCGTACTAAAAATTACTGTCCTATCACTTCTGTCCGTGTGCACTGCTTTCTTGTCACTTCTGTCCTAGTATGTTGCTTTCTTGTCACTTCTGTACTTGTGTGCGTGTTTTCCCTCTGTCCAGCCGTTGTACTATGTTCACTGCTGCTCTGTCCCCTTCTTCACTTGTTTTGTTATTGTGATTTACCTGTTGCCTGCTTTGGTCACACACAAGGCAATGTGCTGCAGCCTTTTCTAAGGTTAAGTTGTCCATGCGTAGGAGCTCTTCTTGCACCACCTTGTCTCTTATTCCGTGTACAACTCAGTCACGTAGCATTTTGTCTTGATCACTTTCCCGCTTTCTGGTTTGTTGATCGGTGCCATCTGTTCGAGTTACTGTTTTGTTGTAGTTACGATTCTTCACTAGCTGTTGTAAGAAGGTTAGGAAATGTTCAAAGCTTTCGCCTTCTTCCTGCACTCTCTGATTAAATACGTACCGCTTGAACAGTTTGTTCACGTGTGGATTCACGTATCATTTGATGGCTGCCTTCACATTGTTGTGAACTTGTTTATCCTCTACCGGAATATTGAGTGTAGTTATTATGCATGCTGAGGAGCTCCCAACCATATTATGCATCAAGGATATTTTTACTTTATCATGCACATTATCCTGACCCATTCTGACAAAATAATCTTCAAATTCAACTTCCCAATAATTCCAGTCATTACATGCTGTTGCACTTCAAAGTTTTACACTCCCGCCTGTCACCACTGTTTTGGTAGTTTAGTGCACGCTTGTCTTTTCGATGCTGAACTAGCTGAAATACCTTGATCCTGACGACTGCACCATGTTTATGGTTTTTAGGTACTGAATAATATTAATGCAACTAATGCCATACATTTATTACATTACCAACATAATACAGTCTCTCCACTGATTACAGTGAGTGTGAGTGAGAGATTTTGATCAGCACTTAACATCTAGGTCTTCAGCGCTGGTGACGGGTGACATGAGGTGAGTATGGAGCGATGCTGGAATGAAAGGGCAGGGGAAACGGGAGATTCCGAGAAAACCCGCCGACCAACGGCATTGTCCGGCACGACTCCCACAAGCGAAAATCTGGGGATCGCCCCTGCCGGGAATCAAACGCCTTGGTGGGTGGTGAGAGGTCTGACATCTCGACCACCGCGGCCCCTTCACTGTTTACAACCTCATACCACCAACTGTATCTCACAAAGACATTTACAAGTAACAGCGCAATTAACTGTTTGGAGAGATTTGGACGGCTCATAACAACTATGATTTTGACAACTGATGTGGGGTGAATGATGTTTATGGAGCAACATTGGACTGTAAGAGTAGATGACATGGGAGATCCCTAAATAACAAGTGACCAACGACATCGTCTGGCACGATTCCAACATGGGAAAATTCAATCTGTCCCTGCCAGGAACTAAACCTGGATTGCCTTTGTTGGAAGCAAGTGATCTGATCACTTACTGCCTCTGCATTTAATCTTAACTGTGTTATGTCTGTAACGTGCAGAGTTAAACTTGATTACCATTTACTTTAGCATCAATGGTGGCAGTATTTATAACAAAAGCATTGAGAAGTATACATTATGTGATTAAGAGCCCTATACAGCATGTCTTGAAGCTACATTTGCAGTGCATTTGTAGTTTGTAGATTGATAGCTTCCTATTGCAAATAGAAACCCCAAAATTTTTCCCGAAATAGTTAAAGAATTAATATAGGTGAAATACTTTTCAATTTGTATTTTTTATGTTGATAACTTAAGTTTAAAAAATTCCCATACTTCTGGTTTTTTGCACTGGAATTATCGTTCAACTGTATATGCTGTCCAAAAAAAAAAAAGTAGCAAGCACAAAATAGACAATGCTGATTAAAATGGTGTATAGAAACCCCTATGTCATCGCTTAAAAATAACTCTCAGAATCTTCAATCCAAAAACCATATTTTCGTATTTTTCTGTGTCCAGGAGGTGCTTCCCTCGCGTGGTCGACGTTCAGGCAGTCGATGTGGCGTGCAGTAGTGGGGGTAACAACCGTCCAGTGGCTGCGAGAGGGGAGGTTGTCGCCACCTGCACTCGTTTCAAGGTCGCCCAGTTTGCCTCCCTTGTGTATAGCTCTCGGAGTGATGGCACGAGATAGCAGACTGCCAGACAAACACGGTCAGGGTGAGCTTTGCGCGATTATGGGCGATGAAAAAAAGCTGTTCTTGCTCAAACAATATCAGAAAACTAACATGCTATGAAAGTTTGTATACTTTTCAATTACACTTCTGATACATTCTGTATCAATAAATGGTTGTTTTTTTTATAGAAGTGTTGGTAATTCGGCATTTCATTTTTAATATTAAACAATAGGCAACGATGCCGCTTAAGTAACTTAAGTTACTTTTGATAATGAAAGAGTAATTTGTTGCATATTTCTTAGTGTATCGACGTAATTTTAATAACTGGCAGTACCTTACAACTTGTAAATGGCATAAAACGGTAATACAGCAAATTTTATATAAACACCACCTAAAAAGTGAGAGGTTGATTTTTCTCCCGTCAAACGCACACTTCCATGTAGTCTAAATGAGAATATTTGTGTTATTTTGTAGGCTTACTCAGTGGCACGCAAGGTATTAATTGCAATAATATTATAAGAGCCCACATATTTACTGACAAGAGAATAGACAGAGCCATGTTTAATAGCAAAATAATTCTAACATTATCGCTTTGATAGTTCGTAGAATATATTTCATTGTAATTTCTAACACTCGTTAAAAGTTTCGTTTCAGAAAAATAATTTCATACAGTTTGCTGAAGACCGAGGAAAAAATTATTCACTTTATAAATTGGAAAGCTTGCACCAACACGACCGTAAATCTATCGATATACACATACATTGCTTTGCATTATAGTTACATAAAAATCTGCATATACAATTTATTTTCATTTTAAAAATAATTAGTTTTCCCTTAACTGCCTAGGTTAGTAGTGCATGATAAACGGTTAAACAATGTCGCCATACAATTACCAAAAACTACAGGGGTGGGGGGGGGTGAAACTAGTCACGAAGACGCTAAAATGTATTATCAAAATGTGTTCTTTAATTATGAGAATAAGAAATTTTGGGGTGTTATTTCTTCAAAACTATTAATATGAACCAAAAGTCCTAGGCATAGCTAATTTCTCGCAGCATTGACTCAGCATCACTTATCGTAAGAATTATTTGGTTTTTAATTTTTTGCTTTAATTCAGAGAAGGTAATCGTACAATTTAATATTATAGCTTGGATTACTTTGACCTTGCGCCACATTATAAATGAAATATTAACATAGAATTTGGCCACTATCAGTCCAGCAAATTATGAACATTAAAAAATTGCTTGACTAATTGAGGCCTAATTATGTATTAATAGTTTAATTACTATGCGTGTACGACAGCGCAAGGCATGTATAAGTCATGCTTTTATATTACATTTCACATTTTACTTCTCAGGATTGAACAAAAATTTGAAAACGAAATGAACGTTATGGCGAGTGATGCCGAGCCTTATGTAATCTATTTTGGTCGAATACATATTTGAAGGCGGCCTAACTTAACTAGTTATGCAAAAAAACGGGAGGATAAATTTTATTCAAATTGATGGTAACAGTTCAAATATCGGTCACTTATTGCATATGATCTAGTAAACCCGAGGCAAAAAAAAAACGACCGTATGGAAGAGACTAGGCTGAAAATCAAAAATGTATAAACAATATAATAATTGATCAAAAAGACTTAACATTATACTTAAAATAAGCAAATAAATACTTTAACAATTGCAAGAGAGCAGGCATTTATTTGAAAATCAGTGTATCAAAAGGATTTTGGCTAGCTTTCAAAGTAAATTAATTTTTCTTGCTTTACAATTTTATATAAAAAATAACATATAAAATTTTTTTATATAAAGCAACAAAAAATTTTGACGATTCACCGATACTTACGGCAGAAGCGCGATTATTTGTGCAAAAACCGACAATACCTCCCAGCATACAACCTGCTTTGACGGCATGGGCCAAATCGTTCATTAGTTAAAATGGCTGGAGCAGTAAGCCTAATTAACAAAACTCTTCTTCCACTTAAACGATCTGTGTTCTATCTCCGGCCTATGAACCAATACATTTTCGAATATGTAAATCGCTCTAGTGTGTGTCATTGGTCGCCGAGTTTTATAAGGCAAATGTGGCTCTCCTCACATCGACAAAATTTTCTCTGGAAACATTAGCATTTAGTTTACATTTTTGTACAGTTTTCGTTTGCATTTAGTTTACACATCTGTTTCACATCGCTTCCAAAAATCACCAAGACATATAGAAGGGAAATATCACTGAATGATCATCTTAAAAAGTTGAGGGGAAATTTGACTGAATAGTATAATACATTTTGTTTTCGCGTTCTTCTAAACACGATTGAGAAAAGTGATGTATTGGCAAAAATTTATTTAAAAAAAATCATTTATAGCATTAATTGTTGACAATTCTTCATATTTTGGTTTTACGAACGAATACAACTAATATTACTGTCTGCTGAAACAAATATATGTCAGAAAAGCCAACCATGAGGATGGGTGTTGTCAGGAGACGCTGCTTTACAACATCCCAAGACAGTAGAAATTTAGCCATGGGGAAAACCGACATCAGTATGGCCGGAGATGGAGGTCGAACCCAGGTCCTTCGAATGCGAGTTCAGGGGTAGTGAATGTCTAAGAACGGTTGTGAAATTAATCTTCACTATCTGGTCTAGCTCTGTTACTGCAACACAAATCGTATAACCGTATTTTGATGTTCATGTGATGCATTTTATAAAACATTACACATAGTATGAGTTAGTATTTTTCAAAAACATTCTAATCGGTAATTCAGATTTAAATATTTTTGATCTGTCAAGAGTGTCTGGCATCCCTGGACAGTCACACAAAACTACCTGAACTAACCATCTATGTCTTCGAAGGGCGTGGAAGAAGGGAGGGGGGAGACAAGCACTTTCTGGAGTAGCTGCACTTGTAGGATACAGCACTAAAAATGTTTTATGGCAGTTGCAAACAAGTACTGTTGTGTTTGTGCACGAACTAAATATGGTGAAAGCATTCCTTCACACACATGCTACAAAAACCATGAAGGTAGCTCAAGTAGCATGGAAGCCAGCATAATAGTAGAAGGATACAAAAAAAGTGAAGAAATGTATAACATCAACTATGCTAAAGTTATAGCAGATGGAGACAGCAGCGTGTATAAAATAATTCTTGAAGCCAGGCCATACAACTGAACTGGTGCTTTGCCCTCAGTTGTACCGGGGCGCTTTTTAAACTGTTTGTGAATCCAAATGGTTGGTTTCGTCATGTTCTGGAATGGGACTCTGTTCGAAAGCGTGCGGGAATGCTTTGCCGCCCGTCGGAACTCTTCGGCTGTCTTCGGCTCCCTCCCCTCCCCGCCCCTCTCCCTGTTGCCTAGGCCGGCCGCCTAGCTCTCGACGTCAGTTGGATCCTGGTCGCCCTTCTGTGCTCTACCTTTCCGTTCGCGCTCGTCGTGGCCTCGTCGGCTGTTCTTCGATACGTTGGTAAGTTAGTTTTCTTTGGTCATGTTCATTGAAGTTTGTGCCTGGGCCTTCTGCCCTGTCTTTTCAGCTGCGTGATTTCCCTGTCGCGAGTACAGTAATTGTATCGGGAGCCGACGGGGCATCGACGGGTTGCTTTTCCTGTTTGATCTGCGCGAGCTTTAACCATTTTGATTGCTGCTTTAGTTTGTTTTTTTTTTCTAATGAACTTAATGGCCCTTCTGGCATCTTTTATATCGAGTATTTGTAACTTAAAAACAAATGTACAAGAACCCTGAGTAAAATAAACACTGTTGTGTATTGTTTGAATTTTTTTTTGTATTTATCAAATTCTAGTATTTTCCGTCACTCGGGATATTTAAACCCGTTGTTATGTGTGCCTTGATGGTACAAATTCTGTGCGACTCTGCTTGGGTTTGAATCCGAGTGGATGCGCATGATTGGTTACGCCCCATTTGTTTGTAGTTCTTGTGAAGGCATTCGTGTTTGTAATTTGGGGGTTAACATTTTGAAAGTATGGCTCACAATAACGGAAATAGTAGTTTTGTGTATACTATGGGTTATTTGGAATTACGGGAGTATCTGCGCGAATCGGGTGAGGAGTTTGATAATAGTGAAAATGTGACGGCACTTAGAATTCGTGCTCTGTCGTACGTCAATCGTTTGCGTCAG
>PNEQ01009344.1:0-16062 GCA_003012365.1 Medauroidea extradentata
ATTCAGGAATGCTCTGTGATTGGTCAGTTAGGTGCACTACCGATACCAGCGCTCAAGCGGCAGAAACTTTCCCTGTGACGAACGTATAACATTGATCTTTCTAACCTGTAGTAGGATTATCCTTAGTTCAACTCAAAGGCCGTGTCCGAAACTACTATTTAGGTTACTAAATCAACTACGCGACCAGGTTAGTGCAGTAGCTATTTGGGGATTTAGGGTGTAAAATTTACTGAGATGAAGTAGTATGCAAAATTCCCACATACTTCCATAAATTCGTCGGCTGCTGTTTACTTACGTGTTGTTTAGGCTGAAAAACACATACCTACGTATCCATTAAAACAGTAATAACATAAATTAAAAGCCCATTGTGTTATTTTGTATGTAGCAAATAATTTTATAATTTAGAAATAAATCTCGTATCTTCTAAATAAATCAACCCTAAAACAAAATAAGTATCATCGTAGAATTCGTAATTTAGGATGTGAAAGAAACAGCTAATTAGTTTATATAAAATAACGAATAGAAAATGTATTCAATAGTGAAAAATAATAAAAAAAAACTACATCGAAATATCAACAAGAGTTTTGTTTAGGCGGTCTACACCTAGCTGCAACTTTTACGACTTCTACACCCAAACTGCAACATCAAGTTTTTCTTGCCGGAAGTGACGTTTTGGTTAAAGCGTTCAGGCGGCGGGTGTAACTACAACTTAAACACCCGGTAGCTACACCTTCTACACCACCTCTGCGAGGTGGAGTAGTTTGGGTGTAGAAGTTGTAAAGCAGAATTCGGCGCTATTTTCGAAACGTGTTACAAGTAGCTGTGTTGTTTCGAGAAGTTAGCTTTCTAGTTTTGAATCAGACATCCGCTATATAATAAAAACTGTATTCAGTTTCATCTGGCAGTTGTAAAAAATAAAATTGCTATTTGTATTGCTATTTTTAGTAACGTTTTGTGGGTTATGTTACTACTTGTTATGAATATAATTATATCAACTCGTAAAACTAATACAATTAATTTCAAAATGGAGATTCCGTTTCCCGTAGAACTACCTGTTCAGGTGACGTATGAAATGAGCTGCGTAAAGGTTATAGGACGAAAATTATATTTAAATTCGTAATTCATGCAAAAGAATGTACATATTTGCTACAATAGGTGCTGTAACAGGACGTTCATCATCGGATTCGTCACCTGCATCTACCTTTTCCTGCATTAAAATATCTCGCAATATTTACGTTTACTGCCATGTCACTAACACAGAAAATGAACAAAACAATTCACACTCAACTACACCTAGGCGTCCAGGCGGACTTTCTGCTCCTTTTGTCTCTGACCTTCTAAACCCACTACACCCAAGTACACCTCTGGATGTAGAAGTTGTAAAAGGTGCAACCCGCCTGAACAAAGCTAAGTATATAGCTTCCAACTTTGCCGCACGCAGCACTGTTTCATAACGTTCGAATCTATCCACTCTAAATTACCAAACACTAGATATTTAAAATCTTCGTTTAGGACATGGCTAGGCACGTAATGGAATTTTTCGTTTGTTGGCCAGACTATCTGCACTACACCTCAACGTAGCAGCAGTTCGCGAGAGGAATCGGTTATCGGCACAACAATCTACGCACGTATCGGGTAACACACTGTTTGCTCTATGACTCGCAGTGGAAGAAGTGTCTAACGAACATACACTAAAATCTACAAATGTTAACCTAGTTGGATGGATTGCCCTTACCGTGCCCGAAAGCCTTAACGAAAATAATTTATCGGGTTTGGTATTTTTATTTAACATTCGCCAGTGATAAAAACAAACGTACACTCGTAGAGAGGGATATTGCCTTGTCACGGAAAAATTTTACTGTTTGATACGCTTCCATATAGTCTGTCCTAGAGCCATAATTTTTTGGTGAAGATATTTTTGCAACATTTGGTTTCAATGCGTCACGTGCACATCTGCAGCTCTGCTACATCGTCTGTGATTGGATGATTTTACTCACACTGGCCTTGGCAAATTACAGACGTACGGAGTCACAATAATCTTATTCTGATTGGTGCAGTCAAACGAGAGACGTGTATGAACAAAGACACGCTGTCAATTACCATGAAGCACAGCTGCCGATGTGCACATTAGACACTGAAACAAAGTGGGGAAAAAATATTTTTGTGACGAAATCGTGGCCCTAATCTGCCCTTATCTTACATTCTGCTTTTGTTATTGGAGTGTCGCCATTTGTCTTGGGCAATATTAACTGTGGTGCTTTATTACTAAAGGCCTGAAAATTTGACTTTTTCTTTTAGGCGTAAGCTAGAGTTACAGCAACTGTAGATCTGAATCACGTTCTTAATTGGCCGGTGACTTGCCTGACACTTCTTGGAAGTAGTTGAGTGAATAATAAAACTGTAACTGAATACAGGCCCATTTCACTGTGTCAGCGAGCAGCTAATAAACAGCTGCTGTCTGCACCATTTACATATATATTCTTTCAGGGGCGTCATTTAGGGGTGGCAGGGGGGCAAGTGCCCCCCCCCTTAGATTTAGGATTTTATATGTATAAAATAAATTTTTTATATTTTGTTATTTAAATAATGCTAACTTAAGCACATAGAACTGAAGTTTTATTATTAAAATTACTAATTTATACATGCTTAATTAACAAAAAAAGATGCAAGAAGGTCACTATCGCCGAAAAAAAATTCTTGGCCCCTTCCCCCCCCCCCACCCAAAGAAAAACCGGAAATGACGCCGCTGTATTCTTGGAGGCTAGTCTATAGCTCAGTGAACCCGCGAATTTTTCCGGTCTCTATTCATTAGTGACTGGCACGAAATATTCTCGTAGTTTTCTGCTATGTGTGAGTAAAGAGAGTTTGTGGATTGATGTGTGTCAGGTCGCCAGCGGCTGGCGTAAAATGAGAGACGTCTCCTGGAATACGAGATGGAGGAGAGCGTGTTCGCGGAGAAACTCGCCAGGCAGGTTCCGCCAGCTATTGCGTGGGGTCGTAAGACCCCCCCCCTACCTCTCCTCATGGCGGGATAACACGGGAAGAATTGCCTGAGCCTGGGAACGTCAATGTGATACGTTACCCGAGGAGCCGAAATTTCCATCTTCCTGCATCAAGGTTCCCCGTCTTCTCCAACCACCCCAGAGTGTTTCGCTAGATGGCAGGGCTGGGAATCACATGTTGTCCTATCTTGCGTACGACACTCGTCCTCAGCACGGACTGGTACCGTCTCTGTATGTACCATATTGTGATGAGAGAGGAAAGCCTCGACAATGTGCGACTATAGATGGCCGCGTGCCCAGGCCGAGAGGTCTGCAGAGCTTCGGCCGATAGATGTTCATTCGAAAACTACTCAACAGGACTAAGAGGCGTCGATTTAGGAATATCGTTCAGAGAATGTTACACGTGTGTGTTTTCATTTCAAGTCATCCATTTATCTCTGAATTATGTTGTTTTCTCACTGCTTCAACAGTGAAAAAATTCCATACCACTTCCGCACTTCTGGGCTTCGAACGAGCTTTGGCGGCAGCAAGAATAGTTTTTTTTACATGTTAAATTAGATTGGGTGGGGCTCAGCCACGTTTTGTGATATCGGTTTCGGGCAAAAAACACTTTCTGCATCGAGTAAAGGAAAATGTTTGTAAATTAATAAAATTGGAGGGGAAAAATTGTGAACAGCAGTTTCCGAGAGTTTCCAGTGCGTGAAAATGTTTTCCTTTGTCCCAGTTTTCAGGTTATTAAAAAAACTGCCTAAAAGACCGTTTAGCAATGTGCGTGGCACCGAGATGAATAAAAAATTCAGTGGTGGTGTACATGTAGCTTCAACACGTACTGAGCCACAACGAACATGATATAACACGTAAAGCCCTAACCTTGCACCCGCCGTGGTTCTGAGGTAGCATTACACCAAAGACGTCAGCTCCAATGGTCTCTGCTCCTGCCGTTCTGTTTACCCACACAGCACAGACACGGCCACGTTCAACATTCATTCATTCATTATTGATCAGCTTTATCCAATAGCGTGCCGAGTTGATTGTGTGCCAGTCAGAGTTTGTACGTGATTTAACAAGCTTCGGAAGCAATCGTGTCCGTTTCAGGAATACACCAAAACTCTTGCCTTTATTAATGGAATTAATTTATGAAATGGCTATAGGGTTCTTGCTGGATACCGTTAGGGATAACGAAACCATACATTTGCATATTTTCTTAACGAGACCTCTAACTCGGGGAAATCTTTAAGTACTTGTGCATGGTCTGTATCCTCCGAAGCTATAATCACTGAATCTTAATAATGTCCTAACTGACACACTCACTCACTCATCAACGCACAGCCCAAACTTTATTATGAGGGAAGCTTCCTCTTACCCCGTAGGCACCCACTAATTTTTCAAAATTCGATAATTAAGAGGGTGAAAATCGGTGAAATGTGTTTTCAAATAATCCCTGATATCTCATTAACCGGGAAAGCTATCACTTTTTTTTAACTTCAAAATATTGGCCAAACAAATGCGTATTTGCGAATTTTTCGTTTTTGTGAAATTCTATCATTAATGGGGTGAAAAGCCGTAAAATGTGTTTTTCATTCATCTGTGATTTCTCCTACACCATTTAAGTTAGTGAGGTGATTTTTTCTTTAAAATGATGCTCAAGTAAATATCTAAAAAGTCCTTTTAGAATTTTCCGAAATTCGTCCTTGAAAGTTCTTTTTAAAAAACGTGTTTTTAATTAATCCCATTCATCTCCTAAACCAGTGGAAATATTGAATTGATCTTTGCTTTAAAATAAATTTTACGCGAATATAAAAAAAAAAGTAATTTTAGGATTTTTCGAAATTCGTCATTGAAAGCTGTTTAAAAAAAATAAAATGTGTTTTCAAATAATCATCTGTACCGCTTATACCCGTGGAGATATCGATATGGTTTTTGATAAGAATGAAGCGTATGTAAATAGTATACAAATCAAATTCAGGATTTTATGAAATTCGAAAATTAAGGATGTGAAAAACAGTAAAATGTTACAGTTTCCCGAAAAAAGAGAATGATCACGGAGAAATAATTCAACAGTTGTTTCTTTTTGCCAACCTACTCATAAATAAAACCTCTTTGGACTGTAGGTTGTGCATGCGAACGAATTATCACGACCTGCCTTTAAGCATTCACTGAGGTATTGTACAAAGTTTGTGGTGTGGGAGGGGTGGGGTTACGGATTCGTATCGCGTGCAAAACTTTGCGATGGGAATTACTATGACATCGTACGAGCGTATTGCGCGCGCTCTTTACACTGAGCTAAGACAATTTATAGTTCACTGTTATTGAGTACGCTGGCTGTTAAATGTCTTAATCACATATTTTATCCAGAGTTACTGTTTGTATTACATGATTTCACGCGTGCAAAGCCGCAACCGGGCAGCTATTTTATAGAGAAATAAAGATGAATTAAAAACAAAGATGTTCTGCAATTAAAATACGCCTCACGAAGTGGACTGGATAAAGCTGTTTGTATTTGTTGTTTTAAAGATATACAGAGAATATAGTAACACCATCGATTAATACGTTTAAAAGTGAGTTACTCGTTTCTGTAGTACACGCGGGCGAAGCCGCGAAGTGACAGCTAGTAGAAAATAATTTGAAAGGGGAAATGTACAAAGTGTACTACATCAGTTTTTTATGTTTCAGATTTTTTTCCACATTTAAATAATTTTTATACAGGATTCCTGGGAGGAACGGGCAATATTCTAAGAGGTGATATTACTGGTCGTTGTGATGAAAAAAGTTCGTATGAACATGGGGGCAATATGGGGTGGTTGTAGAGTCAACGCCATTTTAATGTAAACATTTATAAGCTCTAAAATTACTGATGTTTTATTTGCAATTATGTTCCTTGCTTCAGTTACAAGTAAATTGTAATGCATAATGAATAACACACTGCGTATTATTATTATTAAATTTATTATTTCAATTTACTTGTAATTGAAGCAAGGAGTGCAAATAGTACAATAGCAGTATTTTTAGAGCTTATAAATGTTTACAATCAAATGGCGAATTTTTTGATGACAATTAACAGTACTATCACCTCCCAGAATATTGCCCTTTCCTACCAGGACACCATGTACATATAAGTTGACACGCTCAAGGTCTGAGAGTGGTCAAGCATGAAGGCCGACTAATTGCTCGATGATTTGCGCTTTTAAGAGTTAGTTGGACCTGGTGCATGAGATGTGATGTAACGTGGTACTAAAAGTGGTTTATCACGTATAACTATTAAATGTGTTTTCAATATGTACTCTAAAAATAGTTTGTAAATTTACCAGACGTGCGTATAGAAACGCTAAGAAACTAGGTATATGGTAGAATTGTTTCCCAGACATCAATGGTAGCACTCCTAAACTTTTTATAAAACTGTCAAATGCATACTGAAGTTACCAGACTTGTATTGTAACAACTGTAAAATTTTGTATATTTACAAGATGGAAGTACGGTAACTGTCCCATACCGGGTCTGGGATAGTAACTTCCAAAATATTTAAGGAAGTTTTTTCACAGTGATGTCTACGAATATAAGGCACACTTAAAACTACGTCTCTAGCGTTTTAAACATACTGCTGGCTTATTAAAACCGTAATTGTAAAACAAAATGATGGCGACCTGCGTTGGACTTTGCCTCATATTTTCCACAAATAAAATAATAGGGTCACCGCTTAAAGTCCTACTGAAAAACACTTTCTACGAAAACACTGCACGCTAGTTTAGTACTCTGCGCTTAGAGGCGAAGCGGTGTTGAAAGCACGCATTGGAGTCGTCTTATCGCCCTCCACGTTTTCTTGCTTCGAACTGAAAATTATGCCGACTTACGGTGCGAGATGCTCTAGGTTCGAATCGCAGCACGGACTTGAATGTTTGTGATATTTTTGAACTATTCTTGCAATGGGGCAGGTTATAAACTAAAGAAGTATTATGCCATTGCAGCAGTTTGCTGTAACGGCGTGTCCTAAGTACATATCTATGGATGTTTGTGTTGTTTCCTTAGGTTTAGATAGCTCGTGAGCCATCCCTTACTAAGCTTAACGGCATAAATCCCCGGGACGTAAATGAACCCTCTGAAATAAATAAAGAATTCAATGAATTATTATTTGTGTGGATACTGGGCAGCTTGGCAGTGTTCGTGCAGAATTCACACGTTGCCAACGCTTCTATCTAAAGCTATTTATTTTACAAGGCAGAATTACACGTGCAGCGCAGAATATCAACGGAGATGCTGTTATATTCGTGGTGTCGCTTCCACCAGAGTGCAGCTCTGCATACGACAAAATGGAGGGCGAAGACGGCACCAACTAAGCTGCTTGGCCATTTGTTTGTGTGAACCGGGTGAAATAAAAGTATGTTTCAGCCACTAATGGAAATGCATGTAAGTATTAATTGTCTAGGGAATGTTCGGGGCCTGTTTATCAAAGGTTTGGCAGTTTACAATGTCAGTTGAAGCGGGATTGTGTTTTAGGATGCAAATGTCATGTTCGAGGATCAGATGTTCTATTTGTTTTCATTATTTTCGCTGACGTTATAAATAGCGAATTACTGAATCTACCACATACGTTGACACTTATCGTAAGAATTTCAATTACACATGTGAAATAGCCAAATGTGGAAAGACGAATAAACTGAGAAATTTCAGCTAATAGCCTACCTTATCCTTAATTCCGACTGCAGTAAATTACAGCAGTTGAAAATTGCAATAGATAGAATTTATATTACAAAATATTTCAAACGCATATAATCAAAATACAGCGAATTGTTGTATAATGATATTAAACTTATTTCGTACATCTTTAAGGTATTATTTTATATTTATATTTCTTACAAAACTCTTACAAATATCTAAATTAAATTCAAAGAAATTTATTTAATATATCTTCGCTGACAGTCGCAGACTGAATAATAGAAGATGGCACCATTCAAATGTCAATATTTGTTGATTTGAATAATTTCTGTTCTTATATGAAAGTTTGCATACAATAGACACGTAAAACTTAGTAATAATGCAAATTCGTAGCGAAGAATTATTCGTTTTTTAATTTACGTATGTAAATTTGTTTTAATTTATACGTTTTATCCTATTTCAAATACATCTGCCCAATCTTTCAAGTTTGTTACCCAGTACAAAGCAACTGCGATTGTCGCCAGGAAAATAATGCTTTGAATTTTTTTTCCTAAACTAACGCTGTAACCAGCTAATTTCAGACTATTTTAATTACCTGCGAATTCAGAAAATTTCAAATTACTTTCCATGCACGGAATGTAACTCAAAGTGCACAGGAGCTTACAAGTTGCCGTAAACTGCAAAAACTTAGTTGATGCCGTCTTTACTATAGTTCATGAACTAACCACCAGATGTCAGCCACTTTGTGAGACAGCGCGGATAGTGTTCACGGAAAATTAGAAATTCATTCGGATGGACTCTATTTTTCTCGAGTGATAGATTCGTTCTAAAGGCCACGGAGGTGTTTACTTTTTATTGTTTGAGTAGACCACACTCATTGCGCACCATTCGTCTCTCGTAAATACTTTTTAACAAGCTTCGCGCCCGATGTCGTTGGTAACCCGCTTGCATGAATCTCGCCCAGAAGGGTCGTTAGGAGAAAGGGGGGGGGGGGTAGATACAGGCACAACGCGTGTGGTCGTCGACGCTTTGGCTTCATAAATAGCTAGCGGGTGTGTTTTAAAAATGCAGAGATATGTGTGTGTGAGTGCGGCCGGTGTTTGCCGAGCTGTTGTGTTGGCAGCCCTGCGCGCGCGTCATAAACACGGGCGGAACGACATCACGTCTGTGCGGAACGACACGTGTGGAGAGGGGAAGGTGGCGGATATGGAAAGGGGAAACGGTTGGGTGAGGAGGGGAAGTCAGTAAGAGGCGGAGAGAAGAGGAGTGAAAAAAAAAGCGAACTTTAAAAGAGCCAATTTTCCAGTTCACGTTTTGTTCTCATATTATTTACGGTTTAGTTTATGGGTATCCTTGATGATAATATGTGATTTCCGAAAAAGAAAAGGGAACCTCTCTAAAAAAAAAACAGCTGTTGGTAGGAGAGAATAAAAAATGTACACAGGAAATACGTTGTACCTGACACGTCTGACAAAAGAATAGGAATTATACAGTCAAAGAGTCCGTTTCCTGACGCGATTAAAACATGTTTAGCTCGTAACGAATTAATATCTCAGGGGGGGGGGATATATATACGTCGTTAATCGAAATTTATACGAGTTGTTTTTCCAGTTGTGTGTGTGCTCAGTATCGCAACGAATGTGCGGTAAAATATTGCCAATTATCGCCCGGCCCTTCGTCTGTTTGTGCGTAGCGAACGAAGGATCGTAAAAGTTAACCTTGCTCTCTAAATGCGTGTAGATTAATTCTTAACAGCTGCTGTGCAACAAGATTACGTATTTCAACGCCGCACGTAATCTCTCTGCTTATTTCAACATTTGTTTTACTTACGACCTGATAAAGTGGGAAAACAAACTGAGTAGATTTTGAAAAATGCCTCGGTGAACTGTTGTAGCTTTAAAAAAATATTGTATAATCTGAATCCCGTCATTTTCTCTTTTATTCTGAAAAAAAAAACATGAAAGAAAATACAAATGCAATATTGCGTGAATACTCTGAAAGTTTATCTACTTCAATCTACTGTAAGGATCAAAAGTTACTGACAAAATTCAAGTCAACAATGACGGGTTTAGCTGCTGTGGAAACACTAAAATTGGTGACATGGAGATGATGTCGTATAATTATGTCTGAATAAGTAAGAGTAAAGAATTTTTTAGACCAGAGTGTGTACAGAGAAATGTATGCAGAATATGGGTGTAACTTCGTATTCTAAAGACCGGTTCACACTATTCTTAATTCTCTACTCAATTCCTACTCAATGCCTTACTTACAGTATGTCTGTTCATAAACATCGATAACGATTTTATACCAGAATTGTGTAGCAAAACTTTCGGCACATAGAGCAGAAAAATATGTTTGTAATGCTGGTTGTAATGATCCATAAAGATATAACTGTAGAATTCCCTAGAACTATTTCACAAACAAGATAAGCGTGTGACTTACAAATAAGTTACACTATCTTGTATTATTTAGGTTTTCATAACTCCGGCAGCCATCGTTTAGCAGGAAACAAGAATTTTATATCTATTCAAATCACATTGCCAACTGTGCTTGTTTACTTCGCACGCGCCGTGGCTGTAAGTGTGCATAGTGCATGCGTGTGGACATAAACTAAGATGAAGAATAGGACGAGCTCTATCTGTGAAATTAAGTACAGAATTCTGTCTGGAACCAACGTGGTTGCGGTACACACTGTCGCAGTGCTACTTGCACATAATTTGGTGTGGGATCCTGTACTGAATTATGGATAGTGTGTACCGGGCTTAGCATTATATTATACTACATTCGCGGCGGCCGAGTGGTCAGAGCAATCGCCTCCCATCAAGGAGATCAGGGTTCCACGCAAGCCGGAGTCTGTCACCTGATTTTCGCATGAGGAAATCGCATAGGACGATGTCGTTAGTTGGTGGGTTTTCTCGGGATTATCCTATTGCATCCGCCTGTATCATTCTGGCGCTTCTCTAGTTCATAAATCATTATTGTATGTCATTCTTTGAAGCATACAGATGCTTACGGGCGCCCCGAATAAATCTGCATCCGGGATATAAAGAAATATATTGTTGTATAATGTATATACTTCCGGTGTATATGTATATACATACACACATACACTCAACAAAACTGAACTATTGTAAACATTATTGATTTCGTGTGTTAGCGTGCTGTGTGTGTGTGTGTGTGTGTGTGTATATATATATGTATATATATATATATATATATATATATAGAGAGAGAGAGAGAGAGAGAGAGAGAGAGTCCAGAAACGAACGCGTAATAAGCATACCATGCGAATCCAATGCTAAATTGGTGAATAAAATGTTATTGGCAGAATGTTTTATGATGAAATTTGGCAACATAGCTCTGTAGTTAGTCCCCTATTGCGCTCCACGGGTATCTTACTTATCTAACTAACTAGGTCTACAACTGTTCTGACCTGCCTATTACGGGAGCAGGTTCAAATCCCGAGCAGTCCGATCCAATCATGATTCTAGGTTTACTTGACGTAACAAATAAAACAAATACCTGGACGTGGAGCCCAAGAGGAGTGTTTCTCCATGCAGTGTTGCCACATCGTGTACGTAAAATGTTGCACACAATGTTCTACTAATATTTTCGTCTCCAATTCAGCCTGGGATTCGCGCGGTGTGCTTATTATGCGTAGACCAATATTTTTGGACAATATATAATTATATATAATATTGTTAATCCAGATAATTTTTTTTCTCTGCTGCACGAACATGTCTTCAGTTTGGCCATTTATGATGAAGCTATGGGTAGTTCGCGATAAAGTAAGCATTTTTGCTGTCGTTCTTGTCCAGAACAGTGATTTAAAAATGTTGTTTATTGTGACTCTAGACGTTAACTTTTAAGAGGGCGTGGTACATAATTCAACGCTAAAAGCATTAATCTATAACTGTAGGTTTCTTGAAGCCAATTTTCGAAAATTAAACAATAGCAATCCTAGACAATAGTTTTAGCCAACGATTTAAACAAAACAGTTTCCAGTGTTACGAACTTCTGAGGCACAATGACGCCGGAATCTCGTGCATTTAACTGCGACGCAAGAGATCACGCGTAACGAATTAGTAAGTCTGGATAAATATTTACTCCTAAAGTTGGCAAATACCATTATCTAGGATAGTCATTCAGTATTTTATTCACATTGGCTTCGAAAAAAGCGTAGAAATCAATTTATATTTTCAGCATTTATTTATATACCACGCACTCTTTAAGCACATTATAATCTATATAAACTTTGATTGTTGAGCGCTTTGTTTATATTAAACAGTGGCAGGAATCTATACATTTATAATTTAATATAATTGTAGACAGTACGTAGGGCTTCGAAAATGCTCACATTAACCTGAACACCCTATGTGTTTGTGATATATATGAGGAAGTTTTTTTTACTAAACGAGGAAAATGGCTTTATTTGCTACACTTCGTATGAACGTGAATTAATATAAAAAAATTGAAGTTTAATCTGCAACAGAAATATAAAGGAACTCCAGCGTTTTGCATCTCTATAGTTAAATTGTTTGAGTATACGGTGTTGACATTTTGGACACCGCGAGTGACACCATCCGTTCTTCTGCCTGCATCAAAGCCATCGCACGGATTTTTACTTTTATCGTTTAGGAAGAGGCCAATGGGATGGGCAATTGATCGTGTTTGTCAGCGCCAATAATGGCAATAAAAATATAATAGAGGCAGGACGGGGCGGTCGTGCACAGAATTGTTAACGGTAACAAGGCGTGCGACACTTTGTGTCACGTGCTTTCATCTAACCGTCCTTGTCACTAGGTTCGAATTGCCCGGCCCGCAGCGTGGCACGTCAACTGACAAGTGACAGTCTAAACAGACGCTTCGTCTCTCGTGTGTTTTCCGCCGGCTTGTTACTGAAGCGTAATTTACACGACTTGAAGTACACGCCCCCTGACGTCACCGCAGGGGAAATACTGTGGGAAACAAAGCTTGTTTACAAACATGCTGATTTGTTAGTTGGTAATTGCAGAAAGCAAAAATGTTGCGCATTCATAGATTTGCACGTAAGGGTAAAAAAATATTAGTTTTAGTTTCGTGGTTAAGATACGCAAATACATAAAATTAATGTATACCTGAAAAAGCGGCAAATTCCAAACAAATAATCAATTTTCTTGACGTACATCTCATCCGGGACATGTGAAGCCAAACAGCTAAATGAAGGTTATGTTCGGTTGCGGTATCCATGGAGATAGGAATTGTTTCCCACACCTGACTGAAGCTCCGCCTCTTTTCAAGTCGTCCATTTACACTACTCGGACTTGTGAACTTGTGCGAGGTGCTGATATCGCACCAAATATCGACCTCGTACGAGAAATTTATCTCGCAAGGGTGATACAGTACGTTGCATGTTTCCGTAATTGTTTGTCATAAGTATTGCACTCCGGGTTAGCATGTTGACTCACCCTCTCTATACCGAGGAAGAGAGAACTTCCTTCAAATTACCTGTGTGTACATTTTTTGAATGTTATTTTTTTTAGTTACAAACCGAAGAACTACTGTCAATTCATTTCGCTTTCACAATTAGATAGTAATATCATCCGACCTACAGCACCGTTGTTGCCCCATCGGACTGTCACATGTTCCCTTCATTGAAAGCCACACCATTGAGTAGGTCACACTCCCGGGACGTTACTTACACGACAACGCTGAGGTGGAGCAGGCTGTGCGACAATTCCTTGCATCGCAGGGCACTGACTTTTACTAGAGTGCTTTGTTCAAATGCACATTATGAAAAATGTATCGATGACGGAGGCGAATATGTTGAAAAATAGTACAAAGTATATTCTTCATGATACCATGGTGTATTTTGTTTGGCAATAATATTTCCGTGTAGAAAAAAAAAACGTACTTTCGAAACACCCCTCGCAATTTGGTCACACGCCATTGCAACAAATGGCGTGGCACAGAAAACCATATAATATACACTGATAAGTAAACAACCTAGAGTATTTTATTTGCAACTAACAAACATAGAAGACTTACGCGAGGAATGCAATCAGCGAGTTTACGAACTATCAAACAAGAAGTTAAATAGACACCAACAAGCACCCAGGCACAGAAAATCAACGAAGCAAAATAAATAACTCAGATTATTACACAAAAGGAATTCCGTCAGTAAGTGACAAAAGGACGAAACAGACAACAATAAATGATGACAAACAGAATAAAACTAACGTAACGACAAATTAGTGGTTTGTAGACAACACAGCAGAAACACACACACACATTGAGGAAATCGAACGAACACAATTTCTATGTTGAACAATGTTTACTTTAAGTGTAGCTTTATTATGCAACACTAGAATTTGATGCAAAATTAAATATGTGAGTCTTAAATGTATTCCGAAAACCTTGTAAAATCGTTAATAAATTATTCGTAAGTGATCTGTAAGTTGCCTCAATAGATGGCGCTACTTTTCCGTCTACAAAATAAAAAAAGTTTGTTTTATAGATTGGGACTTATTTTGGGAATATTTACGTGATATGCGTTTCATGGCAAATATATGATTTACAACACAATATTTTCGTTTCGAAAAACTGTTCTAAATAATATTTTACAATTGTCGTAGGTAACGGAGATTTAAAGTAAAATAAATAAATTATAGACAGTATCCCTCTTGTCCCTTCCAAAATCTCCCCCCCCCCCTCCATTTCCTCCCCCCTTCTTATTTCAGCGGCTTCCTTTGAGTGAGCTGGTTGCCGTGCGCGAGGGACGCGAGCTTCCGCCGGTCGTCGAGAGAGAGCACCACGTGTACTACTGTAATGTTTCTGCTTCTTAACCTGGACTGCGGCTCAAGGCCAGCAACTCACAGCTGATGTCATGTCCCGGCGATTCCCAACAAGGAAATCGTAGCCATGCCGAAGAAAGCCGAAGTCGGGGTTACAACTACCACTGAAGAAAAAAATAATCACATACTGAAACAACATATGCTAGGCACCTCGCGTTAAAACACGACTTAATATAACACATATCACGATTTTCTCTATTTCAAAACTGCTGAAGGCCGCGTATTCATTTAAACAATTGAATTTGATGGAAACCGCAAAGCCTCGTTAGCTGGGTGGAGTGATGAGATGTAGAGGGAGGGGGAAGGGGACACACGCTTCCCTCAATTTTTTTTGTGTGTGTAATTTGTGACAAAATGTAATTTTTCTTATGGACTGTGTATCAACTACAATTTGGTTTTATGCTAGCGAGATTATTTATCACCAGATAATGAAGTAATTTAATAGT
The DNA here is from genome assembly GCA_003012365.1 of Medauroidea extradentata. Lineage (NCBI taxonomy): Eukaryota > Metazoa > Arthropoda > Insecta > Phasmatodea > Phasmatidae > Medauroidea > Medauroidea extradentata. The sequence continues at coordinate 14,932 of PNEQ01009344.1, forward strand.
GTCCAAATAATCGATTTTATTTATAAAGTCCTGTACCACCCCCCCCCCTCCCTAGCAACTTAAAAAATCTATATAATGACGCCGGTGAGGATAAACTTCGTCAGTTTCGCTGTCTCGGCTGTCTGTGTGCTGTTCCAGAATGCATTTGAAATATACGGTAATATAACTTTGGACACTTTTACGTAAAAAAAAAAAAACAAGTGTAACACGAATCAGCACCATCCCACGAACGATTGCACTATCTTTTTTTTTTTTTTTACAATTGATAAAATGTATTTTCAAGAAACCAAATTAAGTATTTTATTGTCATGGAACGATGTATTTATTATCTTACAGAAGTAAGCCTAAACAAATCAAGGTATCGACTGTTCACAATAAAGTGAGCACTGCTTAAAATATTTCTTTCAGCCATCCTTCATTCATATTTACTATCTTTAACATGAAAACTACCCTGAAACTAAAACAACTGTAAGAGTTTCACCACTTTCAACATTCAAAATCTCCGAAAAGTACAGTTTTTGGATACAATGTAAAGTGATGTTAGCAGCATATGAAGCGCCCTGCAGAATTTGTTAAATAAGACAACGAAATTTACGTTATTTAAATCCTAGTTTTAGCCGTCGTTAAAAAAGGCGAATTTTTCAGGTTTAAATACTAATTATTACCCGTGAGTTCGTTCGCGTGGTTTTCAATTTAATGAGATTGTTTATTCTTTGGGTATCCCGTTGTGTTCCTCTTCCCCCTTTTGCCGCTAGGCCCCGTTTTGTCCCACCCCCTTTTTTGTCAGAAGTCTTCACGGGCGTATGCACAAATCTCCAAGGTTTCATTGCAGTCGGATGAATGGCATAGGAATGCATGGGTATAGTATGTAGTTCACGATAAAGGAGCACTGCATGGAGTTATATTTCAGTTGTTTTGCAGCCATATTTAATATTGTTAATATGAAAACTTTCATGTAACATAAAACCAGTGTAAACTTTTCAACACTCTAAAATCTTAACATATATTGGTCCAATAAAACATTTTTAATACTGTTACAAGTTTGAGAGCACAAAATTTATATGTGGGCAATTCCCATGAGTTCTTTGGGATAGAGGTCTTATAATTATAAATAAAAGAGTTAAATTAAGA
>PNEQ01009344.1:16162-36820 GCA_003012365.1 Medauroidea extradentata
AATTAAACAGTACAAATCACAATAAAATTCAGTCATATATCCAATCAACAGTCTTTCAAGTAGTGACAGTGTACAACCTTAATAGTCCGCCGTGGTGATGAATCGTCGTGTGCTGCGCAGCACCCCGAGTGCACCGCTGTCTTCACTCTTGAGGTCTTCGGTTCGACTCCCGTCGCGTACCTCCTTCTTCGCCCGTCAGTCCGCCGCAGCAGTCCTCTTGGTTCGTCCAACACTGCTCCGAAGATAGTCGCCTGCCGCCTCACAGTAGACACTGACGTCACCAAGATGTCTTCATCAGTCTCTCTCCACAACCATAGCACCTTCCTCTAGCACTACCAATAACGAACTCTCCCCGAATTTGTCGATTCAGCCCTTATATATTAGGCAAAACAGTAGGGGAATTACCGCATCACAGGGGTCTAAAATTAGACATTTCATCATGTTTCGCACGTGATTTGAGTCACGTAGGCCGCCCTCGAAGGGTTAAGACGCACTTGGGACAGGTATCTATGATGTAGTTTCGGCGGGATTCCCACTATGAGCCACCCGGGCTTTGAGTCATCGGCCAGCCCTCAAGGTGTTACGAAACAGCCGCCGACCACTGGCCTCCAGGAACATGGCACGCAACAATACATTACAAGTTCTGCAGAGTGCTCAGTTTATGTATACTGTACCACATTCTGCCCATTTCCCCTCCCCTTTTTTCTTTATATATATATATATATATATATATATATATGACACACCCCAAAAACCTTCGCAGGATATTAGCTGACTTGCCTTTGCTACAATGAAAGCTGTACAACCGACTTGTTAGCAACCGGAGCTACGTTTTCTAAAATTTCTTCCTCAGTTTTTTTCTTCATCAATATTATGATGAAAAGGAGCCTGTGACCTTCTCTAGGTTCCAGTCTATCTCTGTGCTACAAAAAATTATTTCGATCGGGTCTGAGGTTTAGTCGTGAAAATGTAACAGACAGACAGAAATACTCTCACTTTTTTTTTTATTGTAGCGTCTTATATGCTATTGTTTTCCACACACAAATGATATGTTGTATGCAATGTTATTAATTACTATTTGTTTACTTTTTTATGTTGTAAGATATTGTGTTCTGTATTTCTGTATTTAGAAGGAGCTTGACGCGCGACGACCTAATCAAGAGGCAGGTACACTTGACTGTGTGTTGGCAAACCGGCTGTTAGTGACTGCAGACGCGCTATGACTCACTAGGAGTACGTGCGCCGCCGGCCGGAATGCCGATGTGGCCGGCCCCCGGGGCTCGCCAGCCCGCGTGAATCACTCCTCGTTGCCGACGAAGATGCTCCCAAGCGCTACACACTGGATAGCGATAAACACAACGCTCATTCCATTTCCGATTCGTTGGGACCTGAAAAAAAATAGCGTTTTATGTTTGGACACAGGTTAGAATTCGAACAGAAATAATTAGAGACCTGAAACATTGGCGTTTTCTTTTGGCCCCAAGCTATAATTCCAGCAAATGTAAGTTCGTGCCACTTTCGTAACTGGCCCGTGACTTATTTGACACTTCCTGGAAGTCGCTTAGCCAATAGTACAGAAGCAACTAAATGCAGGCCCATATCACTGCGTCATAGAGCAGCCAGTGAGCAGATAATGTCTGCTTGAGTACACATATATTCTTGGAGGCTAGCCTACACGTCAGTGAATCCACGGATGTTTCCGGTCTCTGGCAATAATTCGTGTCTCTTCATCAATTGACTCTAATTTGACTCTTCTTGAAGAGCGCTGAGCTATTAACTAGAGGCACGAGTATTTCGCGTATTCATCTGGCAACAGCCTAGACTTGTAAGTTCTATACGTGTACCGGTTGAAACCGAATATCCAGTGGCTTCTGACAGTACAAACGTGTAGCACGTGATATCTCCACGACTTGTTTCCTCATTTATAACTGGCTTGCAGTCGTCAAATGTATGTTAAATTCCCCCCTCTCGTCTAATCACAGAATGAGGAGTGAAGTATACGTTATTGACGTTCAACCTGACAAAGAGCAAGTACACGGAGGACAAAGAATTAGGGAACCCTTTTTTTCGCGGAAATAATTTAGCCCCAGTTTTTTTCAATGCCTTACGTGCACATCTGCAGTTCTGCTTCATTGTTATTCGCAGAATGCCTGTGTGAAGAGCCGTATCTCATTTGACTGAGTCAATTACAACGCCACGCGTCTGTGATTTGCCGGTAGAATCCCAAGGCTCGTGAGAGTTAAAATATCCAATTACTGACTACGAAGGAGAACTGCAGATGTGCATTTAAGACACCGAAACAAAGCGGGGAAAAATTATTTTCGCGGAAACCAGGGGACGCAACAAACAGTGTACTTCTGTGTCAGCGGACAGCCAATGAGCACGAGTACACGGATATTCTTAAACGCTGTCCTACAGGTCACTGAACCAGCAAACTCTTCCAATCTCTGCCGATACGTTATTGTTTCATTGCCTGGTCAGGGGCGTCATTTGTGTATAAATATATTTTTTGTATTTTTAAATGTAAATAATGCTAACTTATGGACATAAAACTGAAGTTTTATTATTAACGTATCTAATTTATACATGCTTAATTAATAAAAAGGATGCAACAAGGTCACTGTCGTCAGAAAACAAAATCTTGCTCCCCCTGGAAAAACTTGAAATGACGCCCCTGTGCCTGGTCCAGTACCGGCAAGACAATAACAATTAATAATGTATGTTGCAAGAAACCATTTTTCCGTTGTGTTGTGAATGTATTGTCCCGTGATTATAAAATACAATACAACGAATGTTAAATAATGCACTTACGTAACATATTTAACAAAATAACCTAATTATTTGTCGCTATCATGTTGCTAGCATTTGCGCTCTCCAACTTGTGCAACGACGTTTGGTATACTACGAGATGATAACGGGTATACTACGAGATGATAACGGGTATACTACGAGATGATAACGTCTTAAATTCGGTTGTAAACGTTTATTTTGAAAGGTTTTACACTTACACTAGCACAAAAATTGCATAAGATTTTTTGAGTGACACGAGTTGTAAATACCAATAAACATACTATATGTATATAATTTAATTTTTATTTTGAATTGTAATTTGAAGTTCGAGTGCACGTGCGTGCACGTTGTAACTATGACACCAACATTTCAAACACAAATTTTTGTTTTTATACATTGGCATATTTGCACTGAGAAAAAATAAGTGTGTCCTCTGTGTATCTCATATGCTCGTTGGATGCTCCTGCACTACGTCTAGTAACCTCTGATTTTCGCGAAAGAATTTTGCGCCAAGGCCTTACGTACACATCTGCAGCTCTGCTTCATGCTCACTGATTTGATGATGTTTTTAGCTCTCACACGCACATCACAGGCGTGTGGTGTCGCAGTAACCTTGTTCTAATAGACACAGTCAAATACGAAACGTCTCTGGACAAAACCAGACTGCCAGTACCCACAGAGCAGAGCTACATACGAGTACGTGAGGTACTTACACAAGCTGGCGCAAAATGACCTCGCGGAAGTAAAAGATCTGCAGCTTTGTCCTCTTGTAGAGATCGGCAGTGGCGTAACCAGGATTTGTGTAAGGGGAGGTGTTAAACAACCTGCAAATGTTCAGTGTAAGAGAAGGCATATATGCCTTAACTGCGCCTAATAAAGACGATTTTATTATTATTATTATTATTATTATTATTATTATTATTATTATTATTATTATAAAGAAACGCCTACCTCACCTTTTAAGGCCCCAGATTCTTATCCGCGCTGCTATATTGAATATTACCTTTTAAATCCTAAATAAGCGCTGATATAGTTAAACCCTCACAATATATGTGTTTAAAAGTTTTACTGCGTAGCCAAATTTTTTTAAAAATAGAATCGTATATATTTTCGGTCGATCATTCACTTAATTAATTTGTATATCATTATATAATTAGTTTTATAAAATTAAAAAAAAAAAAATTTTAATATATCTATGTAGCTGTTCAGCGATATATGATCCGTTAAAAGAAGGTGGGGGGGGGGGGCCCGAAATTGCGATTAAAAGTACACCACTTACGAAAGCATTTTCTTCTAAACTTTGCAATTTCCGCTGATATATAGTAATGTGAATAATGATAGTAAGTTTTAAATTTATTCGATATAAAAAAAGGCGCGGGGTTGGAACTCCTAAATCACGGTCTGTCTTCAGCTACGTCCAAGAGGAAGGAGATAGAGAGAGATGAAGGAAGATAGAGAGGAATGGATGGATGGATAGATGAATGGATGGATGGATGGATGGATGGATTGATAGTGTGTGTGTTTCGATAAGTGATTATCGACACATCGAAATGTTCGTGACCGATTTATCGATACTTGTTAGTGATTTGTTGGAAATTACAAAGCCTGAAAAACTAAACTATAATGTTTGAATCCCGGGGAAACATGATGTTTGTAAGCATATTTTTGTTATTACCATTTGGTAGGAGTAGGGTGTGTGACTCGAGTAAATATAATCCCCGACCTTTCTCCAGCTGCAAAGAAAACGGTAAGCAAGTATACATCTCCACAGTCATAAAAACAAGACACGTAATTTTCTTCACCTGTCTGCTACGTCGTTCAGTGTTATGCAACTGTACGCTTCCAGCAGTAAGCACATACGTCGCGTCTGACGGTCATCAATAAAGCTTTTTCTGGCAGGCACTGGCGTAAGAGGTCTGCGAGAACCAGTTTCAACTGCGTCTCGAGTTTCGACATACCGCAGCGTCGAGTACTGAGCCTGTTGAGGAACACCAGTTGACAAACCTTTTCTTCGATCACGGGGAAATTTTATTACATTATCGCTTATGTATAGGCTAAACATCGTTGCCAACATTTGGGGCAGAGCTTTAGTCTCGTGACAAAGCGAGCACTGTGAAGACGATAGTGTCTAAAATAATAATTAAAAAATATTTTTTATTGTGACATCAGACGTTAACTTTCGAGCTCGTTACGTTCTATACACTCTGTTACTTACGCACCATAAGTTTATATTAAAATTGTTATATTAAAATGTGGCAGTATATTATATTAAATTAATATGTGTTATATTTATATTATAAATTATTATATAATTATTTTTATAAATAATAATTATATTTAAAGTGATATTATATTATAGTATTTTAAAATATGCCAGTAAAATAACTATCTGAAAGGAAAAAACCACTAGCATTTTAAAAGAGTTAATTTTATCTCGGATCACCTATACGACTACCTGTAATTTAACAGGCGTAAAATTTTTCTTTTATTTTCTCTGCATATGAATAGCATTTAAGTGGGAGATATAGAAGCTATTTTTAATGTATTTTTCTTTCATCATAATTATTGTTTCAGATTCATTTATGTAAATTTTACTTCGCTAGAACGTAAATATGTACTAATTGAAATTCTGACGAAGCAAGCAATCGTATCCTAGTTCTGTTATTGCATCTGAAACCCTCCAAAGAAATTGTACAATATTCTATTCCGGAAGATTCTAATGGCCAAATACAGGCATCCTGTCACTACTTACTTAATATAAACCACAGAGTCTTACTCTGTGTCTTAAAGTAGCCAGATATTAGCTATGAAACTCAAATACATTTTATTCTTTAAAAATTAATAAATTTAAACTGACAACTGTTTCTCCCGTCTGATGAAGTGGTTTTTTTTTTTTAAATTCGTATCGTAATGGTATTTCTTTCCTCTGTAATGTGCATTACATGAATGTGAAAACAGTAAAAACTGACATTTTCACCTCAATTTTTAAGTAGGAAAATTCTGTTACGCAACATTTGAAGTATCAGAGTGAGACGTAGTATTCCTTTATTTTTAAGTAATAAAATAATAGGGTTGCCGCTGAGAGTCTGATAAAGGCGATACTACAACTGAAAGACAACACGCAAGTTTACTGCCGTGTGCGTAAAGGCTATGGATGTATCTGTCGATCGTGCCTGGGTCGCCCTTAGGCCAACGCTACAGGGTTTCTAGACCTCGGATACGGAAAGTGCAGTAGCTCTAACAAGACGGTGAGCTCAACTTTATTTTCGCATTTCTGCACTCTAAAGGCCGCTTTACTTCGAAAGAAAAAACCAATGTTAATTACACAATGTTAGTAACAAAAATGTTGCCAACAGAATTTAAGCTATGGTACATTATTTTATAGCAATGTTGAAAGCAAATGTGATATACGCATACCTGAAAACAATATTGTTAAGAAAGTAATAGTAATAGTGGATGGACGTTAATAACAGTATTGGCAGCAAAAATTCAAAAAAGCATTACTGGTAACATTTCTAGTAGCATTTGTTAGCAACATCTTTTGATCTAGACCGCCCTATAGTGGGTCGGGAAAATAATGTTACAAACAGATGTTTAAAAAATTCTTAACTTTCGTTGATAGCAAATATTTTCACAAAATGTTGGTAACAAATGTTAACATTTATTTGTAAATTTCAACAAAGTTAGTAATAGATAGAGACGGGAAAAATTCGCTGGTTCACTGACGTGTAGGTTAGCCTCCAAGAACATGTGTGTATTCAAGCAGACTTTATCTGCTCACTGGCTGCTCGATGACGCAGTGATATGGACCTGCAATTAGTTGCTTATGTGCTATCGGCTAAGCGACTTCCAGGAAGTGTCAAATAAGTCACGGGCCAATTGCGAAAGTGGCACGAACTTATAGTTGCAGGAATTCTAGCTTGGGGCAAAAAGTAAACGCGAATTGTTCAGGTCTCTAGTAATAGATTTTTGGTAACAATGTTGAAAACAAAATGTTACCAACACGTTTCAATCATTTTAACAACATTTATGTGTAACTTTGTTGAAAACACGTGTTATTAGTATAGACAGGAAGGAAACATTCACGGGCTGACTGATGTGTAGGCTACTCTTCAAGAATATATGTGTATTCAAGCTGACAACAGTTGTTCATCAGCTGCTCGCTGATACAGTTCTATGGGGCACGTTAAGGTATATTTTCATTATTGGCTTAGGGATTTCCGGGGATATCAAATAAGTCGAGGGCTAATTGCGAAAGTGACACGAACTTATAGTTGCAGGTATTCTAGCGTTTGCGTAAAGGAAAATGCGAATCTTTTATATCCCTAGTTATTAGCCCTGCAGCGTCCGCCACGTTTCTCATACGCGGAAATACAAGGTGTGTATGTATATATGTATATAATTTCTGTAGTGCATTGTTAAAGCCGTTCATATTTTGTAAAAATTATTTCGCACAAACTTGTTTCAATGACTGCGTGCACATCCGTAGCTCTGTCTCATGGTTAGATTGTCGTAAGGACAGAAAAGTTTCGCGAAAACAATGACCCGCGTGCTAGACTCCATTGTTCTATGCATACTCAAGTCCTGTCTATTCGTTGATTGTCTGCTGTTCCACTGAGTAGCAGTTAATGGACAGATCAGGGGCGTCATTTCAGGTTTTTCCAGGTATGGGGGGGGGGGGCAAGATTTTGTTTTCTGACGACAGTGACCTTGTTGCATCTTTTTTATTAATTAAGCATGTATAAATTAGATACTTTAATAATAAAACTTCAGTTTTATGTCCTTAAGTTAGCATTATTTACGTTTAAAAATACAAAAAATATATTTATACACAAAAATTCCAAATCCAGGGGGGGCATTTGCCCCCCCCCCCTGTAGGCCCAAATGACGCCCCTGGGACAGATGCCGGAGCGTGAATATGTACAGGATATTTTATTCTAACATGCAGGTCATTGAATTCGCGAAATTTTCCTGTCTCTAGTGAATAGCCTATATGTTAACTCTCATCTCGTCGTTTTGGTGTTCTACCCGTAAATCACAGGCGTGTGGTGTCGCAGTAAATTTGTTCCTGTTGGCACAAATTAATGAACGACGCCTATGCACGTTGACAATAACCACAAAGCAGCGCTGCAGATGTGCATCGTAAGGCATTGATACAAGGCAGCGCAAAGTTCTTATCTTCTCCCCCGCCCCCTTAATAACAGTGGCTCTATGCGTTGAGTATAAAGAAGCTCATTTTCAGTCGGGATGATGTATCTGTATTATTAGAATTGGTTTCGGGCGAGGGATTGCAAAATTCTCAGTGAAACCAGAGTCTTGAGATTGCACGGGAAATATAATTATAAATGGCGGCCTTGCATATTACGGTGAATTTGCAGTGCGTTCGTGAATTAATCTGCACGTCGTGCGCTCTCCCCCCCCCCCCTCCTCCACGTCCTGTAAGCGTCGCCACGGTTAATTCGAACCACACGTCCGGCAGTGATGTAGTGGATGTCGCTCAACAGATGGCAGCACTGACGCTCTCTCTGTCGCGCGAACAAAAGACTGCAGTTGGAGCTGCTCTCTCAGTTCCCCTCTGCCCCCTCCTTTTCAGCGGGTGCAGTTTGGTTGAAGGGGTAAGGGAGGAAGCACCGTGATGCGATGACGTCACCGCATAGTAATTACTCTGATTAGTGTGTGTGTGGCGACTGTAAGGGGAATTGCAAAATGGAGAGGGGTAGGGGGGTGTGCAACCAACCCTTCTCGATGCGGCAGTCAGCTTATTGCCGAGCGAATGAAACGCGCGACAACGGGGTCGATAGCTCAGGAAAATTCAATACGGCTGCACTTACATGCTGTTTAACTTTACGATTTAAATTTTATACTGAGAAAAAATGTTTACACTTTACCCTTAGTATTCCCTCTTTACAGATCCAGTTGCGCATTGTTTTGTTTTTCTCTCTATGAAATTTCGGAAACCCAGAAGGAATTGCGCATTTGTATACTTTTTATAAGCCCTGCATTAAGTATGCGCAGGCAAATAAAATCACTTATTCTGACCTTTTAGCTAGTAACTCTCCTGTAACACAATGACAGATAATTTGCGTTAGAAAGATTTAATTTAGTCTTGTTATATCTGGTTTTGAATATAAAAAAAAAAAACTCTTTAATAATAGGGCTGAGAAAGTCACTAAATGGCTAGGTTTTTTTTTCGTGGTGCTCCCTTTCCACCCGATGATACATTCCTTCTCTCCTTCCAATTCCAGTGAATTAGTGAAATACATATTAAACAAGTTTACAGTATCCCTCTCATAGTCATCAGTGCGAGTAAATAAATTATCTAAGTGTATCTAGAGATAAAAGCCAACAAAGAGATTTATGATCTAGATAAGAGAACAAGAAGTTTTAATCAACGTTGTTTAATCATATCATTGAACACCCACAAGTGGGCAGGTAACACAATAGGTAGAGATGATGGTTTATCGCGGGGAAAACTTGACTGGGCTTCAACACACGTTCAGCTTACCAGAAGATTACTGACTTTACCTTGCACTTGAAGCTGTTACCCTATTTAACTGAGCCAATGAGAATCCGGATATTGTAATATTTGATGCTCGTTATTAGTCTGCAGACAGCTATGTTGTGTCAGAAGTATATCACCCAATCATATATGTTGCAAGAAACTACATTGTTTTCAAGGGTATGTTGGCACAAAACATTATCGCAATATACAATCATCTATAACCATAGGTCTTCTGAATCCTTGACGAAGCTTTAGCTCGTAGGAACTTTATTATATGTGGTTCGTGATAAAGTGAGCAATTTTAAGACCAATTTGCATAGAATAATAATTAAAAAGTAATGTGAACTTAGACATTACATTTTGATTATGGTACAGTCTATGCATATTGATACTTTGTTTACATTAAAAAGTGGCAGGGAACTAGACATTATCTGAAAGGATAAGAGTAACTAGGTTTGAAAAGTGCTCACTTTATCGCGAACCACCTATAATATAGCATACTTCAAACACCGATGTTTTCTGGAAGTGCTAGTGACGCATTACAGCTTAAGGAGCACCCCTACCTGCCCTTCAAGTGCATTACAGCGAGTTATGGCTATTTTTTTTTCGACGAAACTATTTAACGCGCGTTGTATTTGTGTATCTACGAAACGAACACACACTTCAAACTTTGTCGCTATAGTTTTAAAAATTCGGAACGTTTAATTCATTTTCAGGCTCTTCAAAATGGCCAAAAATTGTTTATTCAGACGGCCGTATCAGGAAGAATAGCAACCGGATTCAAGAAACACAATTTTATAAACAAACGTTAGACTTTTGAATTATGCTATCCACACATCAAATAATGTGGTCACCGCTTAAAGTCCCATAGGAAAAAGGATAATAGTAAATCACTGCACGCCAGCTGAGTGGCTTGCGCGGAGAGGCGATAATACACTATATACGTCGGTCAACGGCAACCTTACTGCTCCTGCCGCACATACACAAACGCAGCCTATCTAGAGAGGCCCCTAAAGTAAAAATTTTTTGTTGACTAATTATATTACGTAAATATTTGCTAATCGACTTTTGCGTCATTGGACAGAAACGTTTTATTGATACAGAGATAAGCTAAGTGGAAATATTTAATTGGTCCAATAGATCTGAGGTTGAGTCAGAACTGAATTTCTGGTTTTCTGTATACGACAGTAAAATCGTTATATAAAAAAAGTTTCCGCAGCACTGAAGCCTCACGAAACCGAAAATAAAAATGAAAATCATAAAAATTAAAATTCACCACGTGTTCCCGCCTTCTGACAAGGGTCGCATTGTGTGTGGGAGAAGGCCGGAGTGAAGATTCAGCCGGCTGATCGACTAGCGAGACATGCCTGTCGCCATCTGACCCGAAGAATGGACGAGGTGAGGGTGAGATAGGTGTGGAGCAGCGACGGAATGAGAGAGGCGGAGAAACGGGATTTCCATGAGAAAACCCGCCGGCCAACGACAACGTCCGCCACGTTTCCCACATACCGAAGATCTGGGATCGAACCCGTATCACCAAGATGGGAGGCGAGAGCTCTAACCACTAGACCACCGCGGCTGCTAGTAAAACCTATATTATGTGAAATTTATTAACTATTGTAAGTTAGTTTTGTTGTCAGTAGGCCTACTATACGGGAAATTAAAATAAAACTTTAACATTATGTAAAATAAAATTGTAGTAGGCCTACAGTTTGTACTAAGAGAGTAGGCCTACTTTATTAACATTTCTGACTACAGAGGTTCAGGCTTAAGAGGGAGCGATAGTCGCCATCTTAGATTTTTTTATTTTGTGTCATGGCTTTTCTTTCGGATATTTTTTTTTTTTTTTTTTTTTTTTTTTTTTTTTTTTTTTTTTTTTTTTTTTTTTTTTTTTTTTTTTTTTTTTTTTTTTTTTTTTTTTTTTTTTTTTTTTTTAACTTTAGCCTAACTATAGAACATAATTGATATTGGTAGATTTTTTGATACCATAAATCATAGTTTTCCTTTACTGTTTTTACAGATCTAATTGTTATAATTAGATATGTACCAACATTTAAAACAAACAAAGATTTATTGTGTCTAAATTTCTGTTAGTATGTATTCTATTTGGCAGATAGGTTAAGGTTCCTTAAATGTACCCAAAATAAAAGTTATGCCATAAAATACAAAAATTAAAGCTGGTGACTATTTCTCCTCTTAAAAATTTATTTCACATGGTTGACTGAAGACCAGTCAACATTGGCATGAGTTTCCGTTGCAGAAGAAGACGAGCGGTAATATACAGAGCATGTGGCAGTTAGAGATTTTTCACACAAAGTAATGTGTATTTTTGCGGATATAAGCAACAAGTTCTTCCGGTTTTAGTGTAAGATGAAAAGGGAAGAATAGGGCTCCAAGGTTACAGTGGCTCGTAGCCGAAGTAAACGTGGCTGTGTTAACGTGGAGTAGCAATGTTATCTCCATTTCTGACTGATAACACAGGGTTGACTGTTTACCGCAGATGTTCAAACTGACACTATCTCGTAGAGCGAGCGATAAGTAGGCTGTAAGTCCGATCATCTGCTTGAACAACGTACCAGCAAAAAGCAAAAACGTGTTTTACTATCACTGAATATGTATAGGTTTAGAAATCGCGAAGAGATATGAAGAATTCTGTTTTTTTTTTTTTTTTCGGACACTAGTATTGTCTGCCGCGCGACAAATACTAAACATTAATTAATGTTAAAAGTTCCTTGCCACTACATACTAATGTCTTCTACGATAGCATTGTTAACAGTATTTCAATATTTTTCCTGTATTTGTAATATGGAATTTTAAAGAACCCCTCTTTCCCTAGCATCGCCAAATATGAAAATAAGTCACTATTCGCGTTTGGTTAAAAATGTTTTGATTTGCTTCTAATCGTACAGATCCATCGTAATATAAATAAATGCAATTTACTACCAACGCACCTACATTTGGGAACAAAATCAAATTCCGTTATTCAGCTTCGTCGCGTCTGCAACCCGAATAAAATAGAAAAACTTTCTGTTCGAAATTCACGTCACGTCTTCAGTTTTGGTGGCCCTGACGTCGTAGAAGCCCCGACGCTAATTGGCTGGCACTTCACGTCGTGTTCGTCACGCTGTTGTAAATACAGCATCGGTCTACGCATTTTGGAAGTCGGGCGCTTTGTCCCGCCACTAGATCATCCTCCTAGTCTTCCTTACTTCTATTAGTCAACACTAGAGCGCTCTAGACTCTCGTACGTTTACCGTCTCCGTTGTGGTAACCCTATTCGTAAATCAACTGCGCTCTTCGTCTTCACATTGTTACAAAGTTTAGCTGAGAAGGGGAGGATAAATAAGTTGGAGGTGAAAGGTAACAGAGTTTAATAGAAATGGAAAATCCAAGGAATAACAGTAATACATAAATAGAGGCGAGAGGAAGGGTTAGTGTAAGGCGAGAAAGGAGATAGGTAAAGGATCGCTCTCATTCCCTAAACGAACAGGAGACTCACCGCTCGTGCCGCCGTTGAAGGTAGAGCTCTCTAGTCAGAGTGTCGCAGACTCGAACACAGAGTCCTAAGGTGCGGCCGCCGCCGGAGCAGGAGACTAAGGGCCGTATCTATGAACTGCTTTCGAATGACAACCAACTGCTCACCAATGCTTTCTCTATGGGGATAGCAGTTGGTTGTCATTCGAAAGCCGTTTATTGATACGGCACTCAGTCGCCGACTTCTTCTCCAACTCTCCCCGGTAACTAGCTCGATGTCTATACCATTCTTCGCACCCCCACCGGCCGTCAAAATCCTCCCCTCTGACTGGCTCCCAGCTATGCCCAGGAATGGAGCAATCCCTGCTGAATCCTTAGTTTGCGAGGATGCTGGGTAAGTGTTAATACCCACTCCTCAAGTCATCGGATTCCTGGGACACCTCTGTTGCCGCAATCCGCCTCTTTTTGTCGACGTGTTGGTTTAGGGAACGAGAGCGATCCTTTACCTATCTCCGGCTAAACTTTGTAACAACGTGCTGGTGGCGTATATAATACTCAGACTGCCCGCTAGACTGCTCTGTCTACATCCTGCAGTGGCGGTCGCAGGGGCAAGTCAAAGAACTAGCTGAAAACCACATATAATAATGGCTTTTAAACCTGTATGTATATAGATTGTAACGTACTCAGAATCTATTGTGTGAAGTCACAAAACAGTGTGTACAGAAACAAACTCATAATAAGCATACCACGCGAATCCTTGGCTAAATTGGAAATTGTAGACGAAAAAGTGTCGTAGACGACATTTTACGTTCACAATATGGCAACACTGCTCGGAGAAAGTCGCCTCTTGCTCTCTACGTTCGGGTATTACTTCATGTTAACCTGCAAGTCAGAACAGTACTAGTGGAAGTAATACTGGACATCCTGTGTATGTGTGTGCGTATATATGTACATAAGTGTGTATGTATATATATAATCATGACTTCAGCTGCGTCAAAACTCACTGAGTCGTACGTAACTTAAGTACTAGTTTTTATCGATACTGAAAATGTAATTTTTATTTTTACGTTGTGTGTTAACCATTATATTTATCTAGCTTATAATACATATATAGAATAGTGTTAGGATATAATTACATAGTACAAGTTTTTTTTATTTTTTTATTATTATTTTTTCACAACTTTAGTGTTCACCACATACAGTCTACCGTTGAGGTATCGTATTCTTTCATAATTGAACATCGATGTCAAAGTTAATATTTATTATTTATTTAAAGGGAAGTGTTCTTTGTGTAAGCTTTTCCTTTGTGAGTCATAAAATAAACCTATGAAACGTGACTTGGTTCGATGTTTCAGTGTCCTTGATATGTCATACAATAATCACGTGTTTCTAACCACAAGTTAAAGAGTGAGTTCAGATAAATAATGCAACGATCCGCTGTCGTTTGATATAGACAGCAATTTTTTCAAAGGCATGCCTAAGACTATCATTTTAAAAAATGTAGATATTTTATAAACGCACACCGGCAATAGGTTAATAGTAACTAGAACATAATGTCTTCTTCAGATAGGTTTTATTTGCTTTTATGGAGAGGTTACGCGAGCTACGAACCAGTTCATATCGCTGTCTCTTCTCGTTCAAAGTAAACTGGTTTCATATATAGTTTCGAATGACATATCTTCTCTGTTTCCCTTCTATTGGCTGCTTTGAGTAACAGTCTGTGTTATAAATATGACTGCTCTTTAGTCCGAAATTTACACTCGTTAAAGAAAATTAACATTTAAGCGTAAAATAATTATATCCACTTTACACGCACATCAGCATTTCAGTTAGATGCAATATGATAATTAAAATGTCACGAATTTGAGTGTAGATATAATAATTAAATATGGTATATTTCAGGTGCCTAGTTTGTTGAGGTTAGAAAGTTCATTTAGTTTATAGTCGTGTAACCTCGCAAACTTGTTTAAGCTATAAACACGATCAAACATGACTGCCGAATGTATTTAACTGAACAGGTTTAACCTCTAGTGCGACTGTGGCCTATGTCTTTTACTTCACTGTTACTGCTACTCGCAGAACTTTTTTTTTTTTTTTTTTTTTTTTTTTTTTTTTTTTTTTTTTTTTTTTTTTTTTTTTTTTTTTTTTTTTTTTTTTTTTTTTTTTTTTTTTTTTTTTTTTTTTTTTTTTTTTTTTTTTTTTTTTTTTTTTTTTTTTTTTTCACGTTATCGTGCGATACCACTTGGTTTTTCTTTCGTGCTAATTTGACCCGTCTTGTTTGCCTCTGATGTCGATTTCTTATTGATATTCTTCAGCAGTCCCTCTATGGGAAGAAACTGTCAAGCACCAGGAAGGCAGACACCTTAAGGGGCATGGAAAGGTAAGATGTCGAGCGAACAACTGGTATGCTCAGTCGTCGATAAAATGGGAATTACTCATCATAAGTCGGTGGCACTTTTTTGCTAAGTAGAAATTTTATTAGTGGACGTCTATTTATACATCACTAGTCAGTAGTTTTCAAATAAAAAATTAAAAAATGTTTTTAGATAAATAAAGGCTTGCAACAATAAAATCCATAAAAATTAAAAAATGTGTACCTATCCATTATGAAGTATGCATGTTACCCACCATGTTGTATTATTTCACAAATTATAACTATAGGTCCTTCAAGATAACATTTGGAAAGAAATTACTATCCGTTACTGCATTTAGTTCAACATTTTAACTAAAACTCCGTTTACGGTTGGCAGCGAATTACCGAATGTAGTTCCGTGTATTTTTCTTTTTAAATATAAAGGTATTGGAATAATATAAATTAAACTAGACATAATTGTAGGTTATATGATTAATAAACTTTTTTATCAAACCATGTAGGCTCCTACCGAACCTTTGCTGGTCTCAAAGTAAAATTCCGGAGATTACACAAACTCCCTGTTCTCAAAAGATTAAACAATTCACTTATCAAACACAACAGGAATTGTCACGTGGACGGTCATGCTGGGAAAAATACAACAGAGTGCAGTACCCCGTAACATTCAGTTATGTAGTTAGGAATATATGCGAAATTAGGCGGACTTTCCTCATTGTAAACAACTTTCTTATGCGAAATTCTCAGAACCTTCCTCCCCATCTGTAGGTGCGATTTATCGGTCACATGTCAAATTTCTTTATGCATCTCAGTGTTTAGGTTGACGCAAAATGTTCGAAATGTAATCTCTGAACCATGTCATTTCCTTCCTTAGGTTTCTATTAATAGGCCTTAAGTGCTCATGAGTAAAATGTACCTATATCTACTAATATTATTGTCGTAGTTACAATTGTTTGGTAGATAGATATTTTTTTGTTAAACTGTATCGAAAGACTAGACTGGAAAAAAGTTGACCAATTTTACATTTTACTATATTATTATCTTACCGTAAGGTCTGCTTGAGTTTACTTATTATTATTTCCTATGACCTAAAGTTACAGGTTGTGATGTAGTTGCTTAAACACGTGTGATGAGTGTTGTTTAGTTTGATACATATTTTCCAATGGTTTTAAACAGGAAAATTCAAGTATTTTGAGTAAGTAAGGTTTTTTTCATTAACATTATACAGTAAATGTTTACTAAACATGCACGAGTAAATGCAAAGATTTATATTAATATTGTTAAAGTGTATATAATGAAATAAATATTTTCAGCGGTCAACACTATAAAACCAACAATAAAACAAAAGTCAACGCACTGGGAAAATAAATTTGGTGTTTATAGGTAGAAGCGTATACAAGTATGACTAAACGAAACCTAAGTTGTTAACTAATATTATTTTAGATTACAGAAACAGCACGAGTGTATAAGGAATAACCTTGATGTATATGACGGTTACGAGGGGTTGCATACCTCACAGTAGATGCGCGTGTGTTGTGGGTGGGAGGAGCAGGATAGTCAGAGGAGGAGAATAGGGTGGGGAGGGGGAGTGGGGACAGGTCGATGTCTACAGCTGTGGTGATGACCTTGAACATAGCCTCGGCAGTCAGGTGAGAAGTCAAGGTGTTCATCACAACAATTAAGTTTTCCGCGTGTGATGAGTGCCTTGTTCTAATGGCTGATGAATGTTGTGATGGTCTATTGTAGGCGGCCTGAGACGTCGGTGCAAGCAGCCTCGAAATACAACAAGCCGCTAGTTTGCAAGCGACGCGAGTGACAAAGAAAGACCTCCGAAACAAAATATACTATCGTAGCCTGTATATAGCGACCCTGAATTTCCGTGAAAACAGTTTTCCTCTAATTTGTTTCATTACCATGTACAGCGTGTTACAAAAAGGTACGGCCAAACTTTCAGGAAACATTCTACACACACACACACAATGAAAGAAAATATGTGATATGGACATATGTACGGAAACGCTTAGTTACCATGGTAGAGCTCAATTCCTCACATCTCGTTAAATGTCATCGTAAATAACACTTCGTACAGAAAAGTCCCAAATAACCAATGGATTGGTTCTTTACAATGTACTTTATTTCCTAGGTTCACCGCCAGGTGGGCCACTTGATACAATACACCATACTCCAGGAATACATCAGCGCATCAGGGATTCCATACAGCGGAAGGTAGATGCATGTATCCTCGCTCACGGAAGTAATTTTGAACATACTAGGAAGTATCGTACATTCTAACGAAACATTCCATTCGGTAATTGGAACAGTGTCTGTACGAAATGTTTTACGATGACATTTAACGAGATGTAAGGCGGCCTTCACACTGGTCGAAACAAAACTAACTTGGAACAAAACATTTCATTCGACAAACATGAAACACTGCTCGACGGAGAAAGATACATTATTTTAAATCGTTGCATACTAACAGGACGAAACATCGTCATAAAACAGGAATTTTGTTTGTCGAACGTAAAACATTTGTTCGATGATGTCCAGCTGCACAACGTTCGATGGAAGGGATCGACTAACAATTCGCTTGGCGCATGCGCGGTGAACACTTCTACTGATACATCCTGAACTCAATCGCGGCCAGTTGCGACAGTGTCCCGAGGTGGCCGTGTGTTTTGTGCGTCATTTGTTGCAAGTGTACAACATGACACAAGAGAATGAAATAGACAATGATGTTTTAATTTATTATGTACAGCAACATCCAGCACTATATGATCTTGGTGATGAAGACCACCACAACAGAGACATAATAACCAAAACGTGGAAAACAATTGGAAAGGAGATGAATGTACCAGGTAAATTTATTATTAATATGATTGGTTGTTATAGTTTGTGTTAGTACATGTCAATTGTTACACATGCAGCAATAATTTATTGTGATTTTGTTTCCTATTAATTACATAAGTTTTTTCTATTACATTGTGGCATCTGCAATATTTGTATACGAGGGCATCAGGCCAGAAGGGCGTATCAACATTTACTCGTGTCGAAAAGACTACCACTAATAAATTAACCGTAAAAACACTTTAAATGCTTAACAAATATTTATTAATATTGTATAAGAGAAGTTCTACATATTTCTTGCTAATTGTTCTTGCCAGGGACACAAAGAACTCCCAGTTGGCGATACAAAATATTCCACAAATTGATTTCGAACTCTGTAGCCAGAATTAGTTCCTCGTCGCAATCCCTCATCTTCATGTATTTCTTCTGCAGGAATTTCTACATGCAAGTTCCTCATGATTTCATGAACACCAAGCTCTTCATCTTCAAGGTCCTTGATCATATTATGAAGGACGCAGCATGTATTTGTAATTAGAGTCACTTTGTCAGGATTCAACAGGAAAGGCACCTCTAAAACACGAAATTTCATGGTCACCATACCAAAGGCACATTCAACCATGCGTCGTGCTCGTGACAATCTGTAATTAAAGTTAGTATTTTCCGGGGTAAGTCGAGATCTTGGAAAAGACCTCATTAACTGAGTCATTAGAGGATAGGCTTCGTCAGCAACTAATACATACGGAACACTTCCTTCCATTCCAGTAATTGGACTGGGTTTCGGAAAATGTAAATTATTCATCAGGAATTTTTTCCCTAAACTTGAGTTTCGAAACACAGAACTATCACTGTTTTTGCCATAATCCCCGACAGCCACTACAAGGAACTTCCCCACTGCGTCTACAGCAGCTTGTAGTACTATAGAATGAAAATGTTTGTGACAATAGTACAGCGATCCAGAATGAGGAGGTTGGTACATTCTAATGTGTTTGCCATCAAGTGCAGCACAACAATGAGGAAAATTCCACAACTTCTCAAACATATCTGCTGAAGATTTCCAGTCATCCTCCGATGGCTCCTTCATATGAATTTGATGAATACTGTCCCAGATAGCTTCACAGGTTTCATATATGATATTTGAAACAGTGGACACACCAATATGTTGGTTGAAGGACATGTATGA
This sequence comes from Medauroidea extradentata, assembly GCA_003012365.1. Classification (NCBI taxonomy): domain Eukaryota; kingdom Metazoa; phylum Arthropoda; class Insecta; order Phasmatodea; family Phasmatidae; genus Medauroidea; species Medauroidea extradentata. Next base: position 35,324 of record PNEQ01009344.1, read on the forward strand.
AAATCTTTCGCCTGTTGCTAAATACCTGTAAAAATAAAACACCTTATGGTACATTGTAATAGAATGAAAATTATATTCAACAGGATGTGTAGAAAATTAGTGCAGATGTTGGTTTCGATGTTTATTTCGATTATACGAGTGCATTTGTCAAAAAATCCATACTCATGAACATACAAGCATGCTCAAACAAATGCACACACATCAACACTCATACACACACCTACATACATACACACCAACACACTTTTATCCACTCTCCCATAAAAATAGGATAAGTAAGATGAGAAATATTGTAACCTTTATTAACAATGTCACACATTATTATTAAATGTGGTGTTCTTACAAGGTAACAGGAAGTGTATTACATGCTGTTAATGTTCCATAAACAAATCAGTCAAGTTTTCCCCATTTTCATTTGTTATTTGAAGAGCGGGTCGGGATAACTTTGTTACTTACATTTGTGCGGATTGCATGTTATGTGTGGTAAAAGGAAGTATCTGTCGTTCTAAAAAATATATGGTACTGGGTTCTGCAAATAAGAGGTTGCTGACTGGTGAAAATTGGCTTTCCCTGAGTAAGGTTGTATAATTATTGTCATGGCAGAATATTTTCACACATAATACGCAATCCACAAAAAATGTAAGTTACAGCATTGTTCTGGTCCAGGCTTCATTTTTTGGCTAATGTTTCAGTGGCAAATGCATGTTGTGAATCGCTACACTTGCATATTATTACCGATTGACAAGGTTATCTGTCCCTTATGGTATGGCATGCTGCAAACCAAAGATTTGTTACCTTCCTTTCCAGGTTCAGTGTGCAGGGCGAAATGGCAAACTCTGCGTAACCAGTATGCACGATATATTAGAGACACACAGAAGAATACAAGTGGTTCTGCTGGTGGTACAAAGAAGAAGTGGGTTTTTGCCGAGTCTCTCTCGTTTTTGAAGGACTTCATTGGGCAGCACAGGAAAATGTCAGGCAACATTCAAGACGAGGGAGGTGCAAACAATACAGTTGTTGAGGAGGAAGAAGAGGACAATGAAGAGTGTGAAAATGATGGAAATATAACGGGTGGTGAAGCACCTTTGGAATCAGGTCAAACTTCCACCTCTTCTGCCGACAGAGAAGTCATACCTAAAAAGCGGAAGATACCACAAACAACTCCGGCTCAAGTTTTGGCGACACAACTATCTGGATTTCTTCAGAGTCGTCAGAATGCTGCCTTTCATGAAAAACAACAGCCAGCAATTATGAAATTCTTTGAGGGTTTGCTTCCTGACATTGAAAGGCTTTCAGGGAAGAGACAAAGGCGCTTCAGATCAGAGGTTGTCAACATTTTGAATAACTTGAACGATGAAGAGGATGATCAACTAGTAGCACATGGTCCCATTATCTCTCGTCCCCAATCAGCTGCTAATAGTTCATGTTCAGTATCTCATGAAGCCATCTCTCCACCTGCAATTACTGTACCAGCCCAAAGTCAGACATCAGGCTATG
>PNEQ01009346.1:0-10163 GCA_003012365.1 Medauroidea extradentata
ATCACATCGCTAGCCCGTTCAGTCGAATCAAAATCGATCATTCACTAAAAAAACACATATCACCCCTGCACAGTATTGAGAAATCGAATTTCGAAAAATCTGAAAACCGTTTTGCGATAATTTCTGTAATCATTATCCTAAAGCAAAAATTAATTGTATATCTCGACGGGTTCGATAGATATCGAGGATTTATCTAAAAAACATTCATGGTCTTTTCACCACCTAAGAGAGTAAATTTCGAAAAACCCTTGAATCACGTTTTAGAATACTTTATTGATGTCTTGCGGACATGAAAAACACATTAGCCCGCTGGGTTCAAAATATATCGACAATTAATTGTAAACATTTTTCACCACTTTTCACCCCTTTTCATCTCCTTAGGTGGCTAATTTCGGAAATTCCTTAAATTACTTTTTAGGTATTTGAGTAAGCATCAATCCTAATCAAAAATTACGTCTCTATATAAAAAACTATGGGATCGATATATATTGAATGTGAGTCGAAAACTCATATTACCCCATTTTTAACCAGTTTAGGGTCGAGTTCGGAAAATATATTTTAAATGGTACTTGGGATATTTACAAAAGCACCAATTTAAAGCAAAGAGTACTTCGATATCTCCATTGAATCGATAGATATGGAAGGATAATCGAAAACACATTTCAAGTATTTTCACCCCTTTAAATAAAGAATTTCGAAACGATTTTTGAGTCCTGTCATAGACATTTGTAAATGTAACCAATTAAAGTTAAAATCACGACGATAGCCAATTGTGTTTCAAAGATAAAGACGATTCATTAAAAACACATTTTGCCCCTTTTTACTGCCCGAGGGTCGAATTTAAAAAAAAACCTAAAACTGCTTTTTGGGTATTTATGTAAGCAATATTTTGAAGTGAATATCAACTCACTATCCCGAAGGGTTCGATAGATATCAATAGTTTATTGGAAACACATTTAAGGTCTTTTCAGCCCCTTAAAAGTTGAACTTCGAAAAATCCTTCAATTGGCTAATATGCATTTTTACGAGTGTCCTATCAAAGTAAAAATCACGATGATTGGCTGTCGGCTTCGAGCTCTATCGACATTTCTTCGTAAACACATTTCATCCCTTTTCACCCCCTTAGAGGTCGAATTTCGAAAAATCCCTTCTTAGTGCTCCCCTACGACCTGAAGGGAACCCCCACAAAAAATTTCACGATTCTAGGTCCAGTGGTTTTTGCTGCAGTTTGATATGTCAGTCAGTCAATCAGTCAGCTTTCATTTTTATATATAGAGATATAGAGATTATAGTTTCAGATTCCTTCAACTCTTCTGTTGGAAAATTGCAAAATCAGCACATTATAAAAGCAGGTAAATTTGAAATTTTGGTTAGGAAAAGTTAGGGAAATTTTTATACTGTACAGATTTGTGGGGACACCTTCTTATGCTTGATTGTAATTTTCAGCTTGTTAGTTCATGTAATTTTTAATAGATTAATTTTGTGGAGGTTCGGTAATGCATTGAACATTTTTTAAGTACAGAAGTACAGTAGAACCCTGATTTTATGAGTTCTGGTGTTACGAGGCAGCAATTTTACAGTCATTCTCACACAGCGTGAGGCCTTGTAAAATTAAGGTCCTGTATGGTATAGTGTGCAATTTCATGAAAGATAAAGTGTAATGGTATTACAGGTTCTCTGACGTAATTTTAGTTAGTTAATTATGTTGCTGTTTTTGTAGTTAGGAAACCTCTCACTCACAATTATGTGTCATGCTAAATTTTATTTTATTTTAATCCTGCTTTGTCTATGCTGAGGACTTCTATGTGAAAGCGCTCGAGGTTATACACCTCGTTGGTTTGAGAAGCTAGTTTTTTGCTAGTATTCGAAATAATTACAAAAAGATACCCTTCGACAAGCCTAGAATATGGACGTACGGCAGATTTTGATGTTACGAGGAAGCTTTGTCTGCCGTCTACCTAAGTTAAGTGACGCCTAGGGAAGCGTCTAGGTTGTTTAAATGATATGTAGTTAAGTCTGCCGTTTTAAGAAGAGGCAACTACGTAATTTATAGGCTTAGCATTTGATTTTTGGTGAACCTTAAGTCGTCGAGGGATGAAACACGTAATTATGTCTGTAACTTTCCGTGTATAATTCTATTCAACGAGTCACTAAAGTTGATATGTTTTTTTGTGCATATGTCTAATTCACTCACCTTCGAACCTACAAATTTTCAAAATGTTAAAGAGGTCAGTAAATGCCTAAGTTTGTGAGGACGGAACAGAACCAGAGGTCTGGATTATGAGTTTTATTCTACCGTTGAGCACCATTCTCTTAATATTTTGTTTATGGTAGCCAGGAGCATAACTTGATTTTAATACTGAGCTCGAATCCCAATTTTCAACAGCTGATAACTTAATTTGAATATGTTTGTTTACATGGTTCGGCTATTTAGTGAGAGGTTTAGCTTTAATTATAATTTTCAATCTATTTCCTATGCATCTGCTTCACGGAGTAAATTCAATTAATTTCCTTTTATTAAATAGTCTATTCTAATTCTACACTTGTTATTTCGTTAATGAGAGTTTTCAGTTGTAACTACAATTTGGTAAGTTCCAAGGTATGGTCCTAGATAAGGAGGGCCTACACAAAATCTTAAATAATAGAAATATTTCTCATCATACATCATCCTTATGGAGAGTAATATTTCAGTGATACCTCGTATTGATATTCTCATTTGTTTTCCTGCAGTTTCCATTTTTTCTTCAGCTTTCGTTTGATTGCCATTTAGCGTAATGTTAAATTTTCCTGCATATCATGTAACAAAAATCTTATTTTTCCCTCTGTTTATATTGTTCACTGTCTGATGGTAAATGCACATAATTGTCAGTGTCACAGTTGATGAAGAAAGGACTTCTAAACTTTGTATGGAAATAGAACAGAGAGGAAACACACCACACTCAAGGTGGTGATTGCATGCACAACGATAGAAGGATGGCCATGATCACGTGTAATACTTCAGTTCTTGGTACAATAAATGCAAGGTGGTGGCAAGAGAATTACAGCTACTAACACTTTCAATAGTCTGGAACGCTGTATTCACATTGGCATCATTAAGCTTGTGATGTACGTGCAGCATTTATCGTGTTTGTAAATGCAATAAGTGGTATTTACAACCTAAATCTGCAAAGCGTGTTTGAAAAAGTGTTATTATAAACAGTTCATTTTTAAAACCATTTTCACTGTAGTGCATTGTATTCAAATACTTATTTAACATTGATGGAATGGGAAAAATAGCTGTAAACATGTTCTGTGGAAAAAAAATTGAAAATCATGCAGCAGTGTGACAAAATTCATAGAAACTTGTTGATCTGAGTAAAGAACTTTCCATGCTGGTCCATATGATAACTTCTACTGTCAAAAATTGTGAAAGCAAAGTTAAAAGTTAAAAATGGTAAATACTATGAATGAAATGATAAAAAAAATCTCAAGCATATTGATTTTCTCCTCGAATGGTTTTGTATATTCCTGTGTTCTTCCCATTGACAGTATTTGAATGCCAGTTTTGGTAACTTGCCTTGTATAAAATTTTTTTGTGGCAAAATAAAATAAGTAAATGGCTTGCATTCATATTATGGTTACCTGTTCAGGCAAGGTATTGCTACAAGTTTGGGCACAAACTTTTAATGTGGGCAATTCCCATGAGTTCTTTGGGATAGAGGCCTTATAATTAGAAATAAGAGTTAAATTAAGTACTGGATTTAATAGCTCACAAAGCTACGAAATACACAAAACTGTAATCAACAGTAATCTCACAACACAATTAGTTATGCACACAATTACTCCTGTGTCACAGACACGTTAATTAGCTTGGACAATTAAAGCACAAAAAAAGTCTACCATCAATTAATTGAAAATTACAAATCACAATAAAATTCAGTCATATATCCAACCAACAGGCTTTCCAATAGGGACAATGTACAACCTTATCAGTCCGAAGTGGTGATGGCTCACCATGTGCTGCGCAGCACCCGGAGTGCACCGCTGTCTTCACTCTTGAGGTCTTCGGTTCGGCTCCCGTCGCGTACCTCCTTCTTCGCCCGTCAGCCCGCCGCAGCAGTCCTCTTGTTTCGCCCAACACTGCTGCCTCACAGTAGACTCTGACGTCACCAAGATGTCTTCACCAGTCTCTCTCCACAGGCGCAGCACCTTCCTCTAGCACTACCAATAGCGAACTCTCCCCGAATTTGTCGATCAGCCCTTTTATACTAGGCAAAACCGTAGGGGAATTACCACATTACAGGGGTCTAAAATTAAACATTTCATCATGTTTTGCACGTGATTTGAGTCACGTACGCCGCTTCGCAGGGTAAAAGCGCAGTTGGGACAGGTATCTATGACGTAGTTTCGGCGGGATTCCCACTTTGAGACACCCGGGCTTTGAGTCATGGGCCAGCCCTCAAGGCATTTCGACACAGGCCCCATACAGCCTGCCCTCAGAAACACAGCATGCAACAGTATGTTGATTGATGGAGGTCTTTGATAAAAAAATGAAAAATAAAGCTAACTTAATGTAAAAATTCAAAACAAATTACCACTACTGTATCTACATAAAGGTTATAAAGTTTAAATAATAAAATTGCAGTCGTCTGTATAAGTTCTCTGTACATGAAATTTTAAATTTTTTTTGTGGGAAAATAAAATATGTAAGTAAATGGCTTGCATTCATATTATGGTTACCTTTTCAGGCAAGGTATGTTGATTGATGGAGGTCTTTGATAAAAAAATGAAAAATGAAGCTAACTTAATGTAAATAGTCAAAACAAATTACCACTACTGTATTTACATAAAGGTTATAAAGTTTAAATAATAAAATGGCAATCATCTGTATAAGTTCTCTGTACATGAAATGTCTCTCTGACCACTCACAAATGCTGGACCCAATATCCTAACTAGAAACACGCCAGTGGTCCCTTTGAGGCCCCGGAACTCCCTCGTCGCTCTACTCCTTGCTGCAAACAATCTTGCTGAACACTAATGAATACTTCTCGCAATCTGTCATTATCGCCACAACTCATACCAGATGCCTGGTGGCAAAAACTCTTTAGTCTCTGCCACAGCTCTCTTTTATACCCTTAATTTAAAGCGTAGAAGTCTCGTGGCAAGTCTTTATCTCAATGCTCCTTGAAGGATGCAACATTGGGATCAAGCATCAACCCGCAGAAAAGAGTACACACAGGAAAACTCTCAAGCCATGATATCTGCTGTTATTAAAATCTTTACAAAACCTGAGATAGGCGTGCAGGTGGCCAGGTGGCCGCCGTGAGTCACAAAAAGGTAACATGAGCAACACAATGCATGTCGAACCACTTTAATCTTACCACTGCTATATCAACTTAGCCTGCTCACACAATAGTTGCGGCGTGCAGGTGGCTGCTGCAGCACCACAAAATGTAACATGAGCTGTACAGTGCACATGGAGGACCCTTAGTTCTGCCGCCACTGTATCTTCGTACAATGCTCGCAAGATTGTCGTGGCTCGCAACAGTTTCATTTTGATTTTAGTTTTAATTTTACCTGTAGAAGAGTTTATTAAATAACAGAAAAATAAAAGTACATAATAAGGTAAGCTGAATAAGTTTTTAGGAATTTTCCTTAATTTATATTTTCCTGCTATTTACATTGTTTCGCTGTTTCCCCTTAAAAATTGTAAATAAGTTGTTTCAGTGTACCACAGCCGCATGTCAGGTATGTATGTCAGATCGAATTGATTATACAGAGGACAGATGGTCTGGAATGGCTTACTTTAGGATTGTTCTGACCACATCTCAATCTGACTAGTCATGTGACCAAAGCAAATTGGTACAGTTGTAAACTGAACTCATGTTTGGGGTACTCAATTTCAATTCCTGGTCAGAACATCCTGACTTCTATTTCACTTGATTTTCCAAAATTGTGTCCAGCTAAAATGCTGGGTGTGGCTCCCTAATACAGGTTGTAGCCATTTCCCTTCTTGTTCCATATTTTCTGGGACTCTCTCTCATCTGTTATGTCCCCACTGTCGATTGAATAGTAAGGCTGGAAAGAAAAAGAAAAATAATCAATTTTGTATTTGTACCAAACACGTAATCATTTTATGCATAAATTTGTTGCCTGTAGGTCAAGTATGCTGTTCATAATTTACATGTTCAGTATCTCCTCACTTAATTTCAGAAGTTCGCGTAAGAATTTTTTTTTAAATGTAGTAAATGCCATCAAAATTTTTAATAAGTTTTATTTAAGGACAGTGTGTTTATGATGTTTGTGTAGGTACATTGTGGGGATCTTTGGAATCAAGATTTGGGACAAATAACATTTAGGTTTTTTATTCTGACTGATGTCTACCCCAACCTGCGGTCACGGGGGGTAGTATATGTAATGTTGTGATTGTTTTTTATTTATTTTCTTCAGTGTTACATTTTTTTTTCCAAAATTTTTTACATTGGTTTTAAGATTTATTAATTGTTAGGTTATATTTTGGCTTTTAGGGATCGAATTAGCATCGCTAACGTTTGAGTAACCATTATTAAATTTAAATAGTCGCAGATTCAGAATGACGTTTCACAATCTTGTAAATCCATTCTTGCACACTCTCGTAAATCTATTCTTACATGCCAGAGTTTACATTCTGTAGGCTGTGCAGGGTTGGTTTGACTCAATTAGTAATTACATTTCTGTTGCTGTTTTCAGGTACCTATAGGTCATTCGGGATAAAGTGAGCGCTAAAGATTTAACGTTTGAAAAAAATCACTTGTCATTACTGCATATATACCACCATCAACAAGAGTTACTTTACTGCTTGTATGGTTGGTAGCGATTTCATTGCATGTGGTTCCGTGTTTATTCCTATTTGAATACAGCATTAGTGAAAGAACATCAGATGAAATCGACCTCTCTGTATTTAATATATGTATTTCAAAATATTTATTTATTATCTTATTGACATTTGTACTTACAGTATAATTAGCCTCAATTGGATGGTGTTATGTAGGATGGAACCAATCCACAAAGTAATTTACTTTGGGATAATCATGCTTGCTAAGTAGAAGAGGAAGGTAAGAAGAATATCCTAGAAAAAGAATAAGTATTAAATGACAATATTAGGATAAAAAGAAGAGGTCAGAAAACTAGGATTTACAAGGTTTATATGGACACAGTAGTCTTTGACCTTGAATATCTCCGCTCCTGGAATTTGTGGATTGGTTCCCTTCTGCATAACTCCATCCAATTGGTGTAAGAAGAAGGTGAGGCTATCGCCGGCCTCAGGTCATCTTGCACGTTAATGCTTGCTCCGCATTTCAGACAGTTCAAAATTCCATAGACAGGTGGCATCAGAGTTAGGTTTTCGCGGTGTAGATTTGCCGAGTTGCATCATTTGCATGTGTTTGTCCATTGTACGTTGTGCTTATATACACATTCCAAAGTATTGTAAATTGCTATGAATATCATTGCTAAATGTTGTGAAACCATCAGTATTCTGTAAATTATGTTTTACGTTTGTCAGACTAGAAACAAAATACAGTAGTTGTTATTTCACGTATTAAGAAAATACGTTATTTATTGTTTCTGTTAGGTGCATCGTTCGTGGCAGTAGAACTTTACGATACTTAAATTTTTGAATTGCATGTGTCATGTGTGTTTTTATTGGCGGTTTTGTTATAAATTCAAATAAACTATGCCCACATTTACAAGATTTGTAGCTGCAATAGTGCGTGTTGTATCAATTACTCAGTGGACAGAAACCACTAACCAGTATTATAAAGGAGCGTGCACACTGAGTCCGTTCAGGTCAGTTCAGTTAATTTCCATTCAGTCTCCATCAGTCAGTTTCAGTCATGCAAGCGCACGCTGCGTCCGTCCGCTTTTAGTTGGGGATTCATTTTCATATTCAAAACACTAGCCAAGTACCTTCCGTCTTCAGTCTGTTTTGCTAGTTGGGGCAAGATCAACTGAAAGGAAGGTAACGGAGATATGCGGAACTGGTTTGAACGGACGCAGTGGACGCCGTGCTGTCTGTTAACAGGAACAGCAACCTATCAGTCAAGGACTGAACTGAACTGAACGGAATGGATCTAGTGTGCTCGCTGCTTTAGGCATTAACTGGCTGGTATTTATAATGATTACTTTTTATTATATCTTATATTCAGCCCCCGTGCATTTAATGAAGAGATATTGTAGATACAATTATCGGAGCAATTTAATGTAGTTGTAAACATTTCACGACCCAATGTAAATAAAAGCACGTGGCAATATTTATGATTACATTCGGCAGAAAGATATAAACAGGCAGAAAATAGAAAGTAATCAAGACTTTTATGAGTGCTCGCTTTATTCCGAATCGCCTATAACTCCACCTTATTGTATATACAGTGTTTTATTACGCATTTTCACGAGTTTGTCAAGCCTTTTTTGAAACAGGGTTATGATAGGAGTATAGTCAGGGTTACTGCAAAGACTCTTCAATTTATACATGAAATGAGTGAAGTAAACGTAGAAATTGAGCCCTCACTTGTAGCGTCTGTGTACCAATCCGTCAACCTATTTCCGACTTAGTTAAACATTTAAATTATTTGCATGTAAATTCATTTCTGACAGTGTAAAGAGGCTGCGAGAGTGTTGGTGGGGCACTTTTTTTGTCCCCACCTGTGTAACTGTATAGCTGCAAATCTTCATTGTGCTAACTATTTGTTGATCTTAACAATGCTCTTGCAGGTCATAAACTTCGTGAAGGGAACAGATTTTGTTCAGTGCTTACCATCTAGGTCTTCAGTGCTGTTTAGGGGTGACATGATGCGAGTAGGAATGGTGCCGGAATGGACGGGGGAAACTGGAAATATTCGAGAAAACCCACCGACCAGCTGCATCGGTCAACAGATTCCCACATGCGAAAATCCGGGAACAAAACCTGGATCGCCTTGGTAGGAAGCGAGTTATCTGACCACTCATCCACCACAGCCCTCCATAAAGTTTGTGGCAGGAGTGGGGTTGGTGCGTAACATTACATCATCAATAAAACTGCCTTAATTTAAAATGAATTCAAATCCTCTTTTCTTTTGAAGAGCCCAGAAATTAACTACTTTGCCTTACAAGGTCACCTGTCACCCGGTGTGCGGGATAGGAACTCTTGTGTATGTTACGGCTATACTCCATACAAGTGTATTTCATCGAGTAGTTGCAAACCGTGTTTATTACAGAGACAGACATTCATTTATAAATACCGTATATACTCGTGTAGAGCGTGCCCTCGTGTATAGTGCACACTACGATTTTTACAAGAAGTTGCAGAGAAAAAAATTTATGGGCTTTGCTAGCATGTAAAAAAAATCACGGGAGTAGGAGATGGTGGAGCAGTGTGAGGGAGGCATCAACGATGGGCCAAGGGGTGAGGAAAGAAAAATGTGGCTGACAATGAAGAAAAAAAAAAGATGAAAAATAATATTCACACTGGCTGGAGAGTTCCGGCAGGTTTGGGGTTGTGCCAGCAGGGAGGGTGTGGTTGAGTCTGACCTATCTATAAATAGCCTGCCAAGGTCGCTTGCTGCCTACCATTCAGCCAGCCAGCCCACTCCCTCCCTTCTATTGCTGTGCGGTGTGCTTGCCACTCCCCTCCTCCCTCCAGAAAAAGTACTAACATGCCATGACAGCAGAGCAAGGCTCAAGAATGCGGCTTGTGGTGGTGACAAACTGAGAACTGTGCAGCGCCAACAACAACCCTGCCACTCTGCCTTGCCTTCTCTCACCCTACGTAGGAGGAAGGGTGAAAGAACAGTCACCTTTTTTTATTCCTGTCTTTCCCCATGGACAGTCAAAACTAACTTCTAATATTGCTTCCGCTGCCCGTCACCTACTAACTTTCATTTCTGCCACGTCAAATTGCCGAGCAGCATAATTTGTAAGCGACAGCTTAAACCTAGTAAACGGCAGTCATCAGATGACAAATTTTAACCCACATATTGTGTAAACACTAAATAACACTTTGAAGAGGAACGTGGATAAGAGCAAACAAAAAAAATTATGGTTTTAGCAGCAGCAGTTACAGCAGAATGAGGGGTGAGAAAAAGAAAAGGAGTAATGATAGAAGAACCAGGGCGGTGATAAACATATCCCCTCCCCACACCCCTCCCCCTCCATCTCCCCCTCCCCTC